>JAZAYU010000494.1:0-117752 GCA_038501625.1 Corbicula japonica | reverse complement strand
CGGCGTTAGCTGTCTAAGCTCACTTTTGACCTAGTTTTTCGACCAATGAAATATTGTAAATAAAACTTATTATGCAGCGGGAAAATCAAATAGATTATTTTGATTGGTTATTAGTGGGTCTCGTTAATGATTACCGTAACGATTTTTATATTGTGTGTTAGTATTTACATGGCACTTATATGTTCGGGCATTTTCGTTTTTAAAAGCGATAATTGTATTGGAGAAAAAAGTATTTACGGTATAAATAACCAGTTAAATCAATTGATGGCTTAAATACGATTTTATATGGAATATTCATGGGTGTCAGGTAAACACTCGAGTACAATACACAGTGTAAAACGACAGAGAAGTGCAGACATTTCTGGTTCTTACTGGTTCCTTTCTAGTTCCTTTGATACTGATTGTTAATTTCAAGTCGAGATATTCAAATCGCCTTGGTGTAGTGGTTATCACACTCGCCTGTTAAGCGGAGGCCCCGGGTTCAATTCTCGGGAGGGACACGTTTTTAAGTTAATTTACGTAAAAGTTGGTAGATTTCGCTCTTGTAAGTTGTTATTATTTTCATTTATTGTATTTTAATAACATTTATTCGTCATTAGTACTAACTCTACAAGAGTTATTTTATTGAAACTGAATAAATGTACAGTTTATGTTAGACATTCTTCTTTAATCGACGTATCACCAGACGAAATTTTTGCACGCTCTTTATTTCTTTCTTTCTTATATATTAAAAACTTTTCCATCAACGCCGTTTATCTTTTTTTAAAGATATTTCTTGTTTGAAAGGATAGTACATGTAGTATATATATTTATTTAAATTGTGAGACGATACTATACTTGCTAGTAAAGAAATTCTTCGGTTTGTTACTCAAATCAATATGCTATTCTTTTTCATAGGATATACTTATCCTCCAGGCTATTGTGAGTATAACTCTATTACTTATCAATTTGGCTATTTATCATATGCTTAATTCGCTGTTGAAAATGCTAATTGCAAAAGGCTTTCATTGGTTGTCTTTTTTATTATTAATAATATTAAATCACATTGAGTTCACTTTTCTTATTGATTAAACATGGCCACATGATCCGTGCTTAAATGCGATATCGACTAATTGGCTTGGGTATAAAAAAGTCAAACCGTTGTTGCGTCACAAAACATACGGTTAAAATCAAGTTCGGCCGACTCTTAATATTTATACGTTTGTGCCTACTTCGCTTAAACGAGCGTTGCTACGTGTTTCATGGTGGTTAAGCTACTCCGACTTTTGTTTATCAAATCTACGTCTCCAGAATTATTTGATCAAGAGAAGGACCTTTAATGATTTTTGTGATATCAAAAATTAAAAAGGAGCGAAAACTTAATCCTCATAAACTCCAGTGAGTTCGAAAAGTTAGCATCTCCACGGAATATTCAGATATTTACGCGGTTTATACATTTCTTGATATTATACCGTTTTAGTTATCGATTAATCTCGTGGTTCTCTGAACGAAACTTGAATCATAGATTAATTAAATTCACTATGTCACCGATTTGCAGTGATACTTATATCAAAGTGTGGTGAAAAAATGCTAAATTCAGCTGAAATCAGTTGATCTGTACGAGTCACTTTCGGGTTCAGAATAAAATCTCGCCCATTGTGTTATTTATTTGTTGTTGTTTTTTTGGTGTTTTTTTTTTTAAAACGCCCGGTGGAATACGACTTAGTCGATTATGTCCACAAGAAATTGACTTCGCATAAAGATGAACAAGTAAAAAAAGATTAAACAAAACGCCCAGCGGCGTTTGATCGAGGTAAAGCAGAACTAATATTAGAATTTTTCCACAAACAAATGTCTTTGCTGAAAGATGAATCAGATCTCAAACTTGAACAAAACATGTTCCAAATTTTGACTAGTATAACGTGTTTCTACTAACCCATAATTTTTCCAACAAACTTCGATTTTAAAATGTAATTTTGTTTACACGAAAATGTGTTTACATTTTGAACGCACATCAGGCTTGCTGTGACGTTACAGTGCATAAAGCGTGCTTAAACATTTATTATGTTCAAAATGGCGAGCGTTAAAAATATCGACCAAGATTAATATTAATTAATTATTAATTAACAATAATGTAAAAAAAACTATGCGAAGCAAGAATTTAACATTATGTATATGTTTTAAGCCCGTTTTAATAGAGATCGATATTTTTGACGAAACACTGCCTCGATCTTTAATAGAAAGTTGCCTTTCGGGCGTCGAAGTGACGCGCCTTTTATAAAAGGTAGGGTCCGCTTAGCTAGAATGTGTATAACGAATACCACCTTTTTTAACAATAATGGCGTCTGGTGAGCGGCTCGGTTGCCCGATAGTATTTAACAAAAACTATAGCATAAATGATTTCCGCATTATAGATGACCCCAATAGATTCCTTGCTGAGGAAGCAGGGAACATATCAGCAAACACCAAAATGACAAAGGAAAACTGGTATAAGGCAACACTAAATTGTAATGTAATGTAATAATACTAGCTACGGCAACATAGCAAAATAAATTCATTTGATCAACTTTTACACAAGTCTTCGAACTATTCTAATTAAATCAATGGCGATCTTTTATTTGAAGTCTGTACATTGTATTTAATTTACATATATTAAGTTTAATTAATTCATATGAATTTTTTATTTTAAAGTTCCCACTTGGGTACCTGGTATGTATAAATTGATTATTTTTTGCAAATTTTTTTATAAAGTACACTTTTGATATTTGAAATTCTTAAAATGTTTTCATAACAGGATCGTTACATAGAGTTAATTAATGCATGCGTGGATCAGAATGATTGAACTATTTTGATTATGATATAATCCAATTTAAGAATACTTTAATAGATAACTAGATATATTTATATTTTGATAAATTAAATAACAAACTAACATAAATTATTATAATCAGTTGTGTATCAGAACCACATATCTAATAAGCTGTTTATGTTTTATCTACAGTGACCTTACCTCCAGGTTTGAATTTTTTTATATTTTGAACGTCATGCAATCCATTATAATAAAATCAGTCATATCTTAAACCATCCGATATTTATGTTCAATGTGTACGATATACTGAGTTACTCAAATCACAAAAAACAATAATAAAATTCGAATAATATATTGTTTAAATGCAAATAGAGCAATTCTATGCATTATGTTATGAGTAATTCGGTTGAAGTATTCACAGAAATGATGCTGAATTGTTTAATTTGCATTATTATACTCAATTTTTAATGAAAAATACCTTAAGACCTATTTCATCATTTTAGATATTATATTATAAACTTTTTGTGGGTGTGGGTATTTTTTTCATGAAATTCACACTTTTCAAAATATTGTTAGATAAGCGCTATTTTAAAATAACTAAGAACGCTTGCTATTTATTTAATTATCATTTACTAGCAAAAAAACTACTTACTACGTTTAGAATGGGTATGAAAAATATCTTTTAATGTTATAAAGAGTATCTTTATAAATGTTTATAAAAGGTATTGAGCCAAAGGAAATTTTGCGCACTCGATTTCCAGAAACCTGGATGTGGGAAGAATATATGACCGGGTAAGTGTATATAGATTTAAATACAAAATATTTCAATTATTTTGGTTAATTTACATTTAAATCAGCACTAAATTGATAAGCTTGTGAAAATTTGTTTTATATACATTTTTATTAAACTGAATTATTAAGAAAGCACGGATACGATCAGATTTGAGTAAACGCAAAATAACTTATTTCAGGAAAGATGGACAATTTATATGGACTGGCAAAGTTCCGGATTCCATTTCAACGTGGATAACGTCAGTGTTCGCATCTAATGCAAATTCTGGATTCGGAATAAGTCAGGCAAAGGAGAAGGTGACGATATTTGTATATGACACGTCTATTATATTAAAAATTTAGAAAAACATAATTTAGCGAAAGTAATAGTTGTTATTATTTGTGTATTTTGAAGTACTATATAGGCAAATTATTCAAAAGAGTTTGAAGATTTGTACCTATTGATCAAAAATGGACAAAACTTTTTTGAAAACCTTGCTCGAGACATTTTGAATACAGCATTTTAAAGTCATTTTTTGCTTTTCAATTTAAAAAAAAATAGATACAATTATACCAATTTCATGCATAAAAAATAAATTCGAAATAAAAGTTGCAAAATATACCTTCGTTAAAAAATAAAAGCATAATTTGTAACATATCACATGTATCGATAAAAACCATAAAATGTTTTATTTTTAGATAACAGTGAAAAAAGACCTATTCCTAACAGTCGAAGTACCAGAAACGATTATTTTGGGAGAAGAGATTCTGGTCCAAATAACTGTGTTTAATTATCTATCAACACCGCAACAGGTTTTTAAATATATGCTTTATATACACGACGCATAATCATTTCTACACTAAGTCTTTTGGTTTATTTTAAGGTTTAAGAAAACATTCGACAAGCGGAAATTTCCTAATCACTAGTTGTTTATTTAATTAAAAGAAACTGAATAATGTATTTTTAAATATCATAATACAAAAATGAAATCTGCATTATTAGCAGGAATCGCCACTCTCAGAAAACAGCCCCCTACCACGAAGCAAAATAGAAGAGAGGGAAAGAGAACATGTGTTTATAAGAATATCGATTTCAAATAAGACACCACAAACACTTAACAATAAAGAGAACATTTGAGGTTACCGCCTTGAAACGGTCAGTTGCAAACAAATTTGCCACTGGGTGGGGGGTTTAAACCAGGTCCTAAGGTGCACCAACAATACGCTTGCCCAAACAGGTTTTCAAATCAACAAACAAGTACAAGTTTTCTTGGTGGAATAACTCCGACCCACCTATCAGCTCAACAATGCTGCATGCAAAAGCACACAAACATATAAAACATAAGAAGCTAATTGCATTGCAAAGCCGAATTGTTGTAATACCATGCTGATTTATATCAAAGGTAACTATTTTTCTAATAAAAGCATTATCGAGGTTTAAACAAACATATTATAATATATTTTAATTTTAAATAAAAGCATTATCATAGATATGAACATTAATTTATAGTAACTTGTCAAAGTAAATTCATTATTTCCTATTCCTTTAAAATTTATAGTTTTGCTACATTATTGTAGTTACAATAAACCATTATACTTGTTAAAGAACGTATATTTGTTAAATAATATTTTATTTCAGGTATATCTGCAAGTTGTGAAGTCAGATGATCCTTCAAATCCTATTCCAGCAGCAAGTCTAGTAACTGCTAATTAAATTTTCAACATTTAACCCTACTCTTGATGCATGTATCTATTGTTGTTGATGCTAATTCATGCGCCTGATATACTCTAATTTAAGGATTTAGACCAAATAAAATAAAATAAATGGTTTCCGAGTTCAAACCAGACCTGGGCCCATTTACAATTAAAATAAAATAATCATATTTAATTAAATTAAGCTAAATTTAACTATTTCAAATACTTCAATTCCATATAAAAATAATAAGTTGAGAAATAATTCATTCATTGATTTATTTAAATCCAAACAAAGCAAAAGAAGTGTCATTAAAATTCAGTTACTCTTTGGAAAATTTATACGTATAAATGCATTTTGGATAGCAGACACTTTTACAAGATTAGTAAATACTATGATTATTATTGAGCTACTGAAATACAATAACTTAACTACTCAAAATGTGCTTAGCACCAAGAACATTAGTAAATATCTATTGTTCCGGATTAGTTATGAAAAACCAATATAAACACATGTTTTAACAACTGCAATTTGTTTTCAGGGATTTTTCAGAATTTGAATGGGATTATGTGTACGATGGATTGATAATATTGAAAAACAATCAATTTTTGCCAAAAATATCTGCATTCAACATTTGCCTTCTAACTTTCTCATTGCCATAATAATAATTTTATTTTAAATATTTGATCTTTCAAATGAAAAAAAAATGACAGTACAGTACTGGTGTCTTGAGGATGTATGCAGCTTTATAAGTTAAACACTATTAAAATATATGGTCACCTCGTTTTTACAACAGTCATTCAAGGTTATGTAAACACTGGAAATCTATGTGATACATTTACTAAATGCTTTCTTACGTTAATATAATATAATGTAGACTTCACAATGATGTGTGGTTAACTTGGTGCTTTGCAAACTTTGAGTTGTATATTATTATATGTTACCTGGAGAAAAAGAATTCGATTCTATCAATTGAACTTATGATCAGTACATCCAAAGGGTTTCTGAAAATTGAAAACTCTTAACCATTAGCTTGCATATGAATTTTAAATTTTAGGGCATTTGTGCCTTTTGAAAAGTAATATGAACTTCCTAATGAACGTGTTTAAACTCACAATGGCCTGTTTGTTTCGGCATATTAACAATTTCAAAAGCCGGACCGGCATTCCAAAGGTTCTCTTTTTCGTACATTATATGAGTTAAATCTGTTAAAATGCATTATGTTTATGTGTTAAATAATTGTAATGTACATTTATGCTCTCTCTCTCTCTCTCTCTCTCTCTCTCTCTCTCTCTCTCTCTCTCTTGTTTGATTGAATATGTTGGGATAATGTTTTCTTAATCATTCTATTGTTTATTACTATCTTGTGGCAGAACAAGCTTTCACTCTAAGGTATTTACATATTCGATTGCTGATTCAGGAGGATGTGTTATCAAGAGGAATTGCAATAGTTTTACACACGGAAAAATGTTATTATAACGTGTTTTTTATCAAAACAGGTAAAACCTGACAAAAGCCGTTCAGTATATGTAAAAGTGACCCCAACACAACTCGGTGAACTTAAAATCAACGTGCAGGCTAGAGCAGGATTTAGTTCATTCGCAGCCTCCGATTCTATAGAAAAATCAGTTTTTGTTCGCGTAAGTACATAGATGTTTAATTATTTCGTTACATCATTTTTTATGTTTACTGATTTCGAATATTAAATGCAACGAAATCCCATAAAATGAATATGTAGAAATAGTTGCCTTCTTACGGAACACAGTTTATGACTTGTATCGATGCCAAAATTGAACATTTGATGACTATCAATTAACGAGGAATACCTGTTCAATAATATAAGAACAACATGGGTTAAAATCTCAATCTTTGTTTATTATCGGTAAATAATTCATATGAACTATTATTTAAACATGTAAGTAATATTTTAATAAAAGTAAATAAAACTGACGCATAAAATGTTTATGGGACTTTTACCTTTTTAAATTTAAACTCGTATTAAGGAAATAACAAAATGACAAATGATGACAATATCAGTGATCTTGCTGTTGACGTTGTCTATGATCTTTGAACAAAACTGAAACATTTTACAATTTTTTTTTTAATTCGGTAAGTTCATGAATTTAAATCTTATGTCTTTATCAAGCCTGGTGGTGTGTACAAGTCAATTAACCACCAGAGACTGGTATCTGTAAAATCAGGCGGACTTCCTTTCACGGATAAAGTGATGTTCACGGATCCTCCCGGTATCGTTCATTGAACAAAGTCTATCCGCTTGAGAATAACTGGTACGAGATTGTGTACCACAAGTACAACAAGTATTATAATATATAATAAATGTAGTTCGACATTGAAATTACTCTTCACAATTTTGAATGGAGAAAATAGTTTTGCCGTTCCATTGAAAGGAGTTTCTTCCCGAAGGCTCAGTATTGGCCTAAACTTATATAATTTATTCTTTGTCACTGAAAATTTTCTGTTGTATAATCCACAATAGTGTTTGCTTTCGAAAATGAGACAAAAATACGATTTCAAATTATCATATTTATCCAAATTAAGAATGACGGTATTTTAATTGTTACAATACATGAAAATTAAAAACAGTTTGGCGAAACTTTTTTTACATGTACGTAGTAAAAGTAAATGGCACTGTCTTCGAACAATATCTTTTTAGCATTACTTGTTTTATTTTAGTGACTTTAATTGTGTTTTGTCGTAGATGTGTGAAATAGATGAGAAGGGAACTTTGAAAGCCACCGAACACGACAAATATGAAAATATTACAGGCTCGGTTTGATTGAGCCTGTTCATGGGCAGTAAAGGGAATTCATATTACTGCCCACGCCGCCTAGCCCCGGGTTGAGCGCAATTCAATATTAACACCAATAAACAGACTTTAAAACTATATTACAAAACATAAAAACCGTTTTGGCTATTTCTCACATTTTAACTTGAAGCAATTTAAAAGACTACGTAATATAAGTGTTTTAAACACTAAAAATAAACAATTTAAACGTATCACCTGAAATATTTAATACTTTTACTTTATAAAAGTGTGAGGTTGGTGCACCCTACAACCTGGTTCAAACTCTTAGTGGCAAATTATTTTGCCACTGAACGTTCCAAGGCGAAAACCCCAAAGGTTAATATTCACAAAACCATGAACGAGCAGTTTCACAATTATACACCCCTTACGCCGTTCCTAAATTTCTTTTTAACATTAATATCACAGGTTACATACAATTCTTTTCTTACATAATGCTTATCCTAAAGGTATGAAAGTATTAACACACATATATATGTACCATGATATTCATGGGTGACGTAAAATCCTCGGTGGCGGGGAAATGAAGGGTGAGTCTGACTACGTGTGTCAGATTATTCCAATAGATATTGAGTACACTCAATTTAACTTATTTTACTCGTTTATTAACGTTTCGGTCTTATGGTATTAGTCAGAATTACGTTCTTTTCTAGACTCTCACGTTTGACATAAAGCAGTACCGGAAATAATCTAGTGAAATTGACTGTTTATTTATATTTTCTTTTAAATTTCTTAAAGCAAGCGTCTAAAAATTTCTTCTGGGATGATGTAGGTTAGGAGTTAATAGTGATATCACCCCAACCTCAAAAATTGTTATATTTTAAAATTTTTAACTGAAACCGACATAAACTTATAAGGGGTGGGATGGATTGGTGGTGGGTTGAGATACACTGAGCCCTCAACATGTGAATGATTTTTAATTATTTACTCAAACCAGCATACATTTCTTTAGGAATAAGTTGGGTCAGGGTCCCTCACCTTTTTCTTTTTCTAAGTTTCTTTAGATCATTTTACGTATCGCAGTATATACGCGCGATATGAGACGGAAATGCAACGGATTATTGTGATACTTTTTACAACAATACTCATCCACGAATACCTGAAAACCTGGATTCTTACATTTGTAGCTTGCAGCGTCTCTAGTTTAATTGTAATTTACATATAACGCAAATGGAGTCGATTTCTGAAGGGTCAAATGTTGCCTTAAATTATCAATTATGTTCAATGTGCATTAACAGTACAGAACGTGTTTTATTTATAATATGTCTAAGTTGTTTTCTTTTGAGAGATATGATTTTAGGTAAAAACTGAAGAACAATAATCAACAATAAACTATGTCAAATGTGTTTTTTCTGGCAAATTTCCAGCATATTTGGCGACTTTAGTATGGAGCACAGGTCTTGAACAAAACAAATAACACCAACTTTATTTGTTTTCAGGCATGCATAATACATTATCAAAATTCGATTTTGAATATAAATGTTCTCACAATAAAACCTCTAAATTTTGCCGTGAAAAAGGACGAAATTCAGATGTTTTCATAGTTTCCCCCCTTTTAAGGCAATTTTGATTATCCAACTGGTTTAATAATTGTCGATATAAATTATTAAATATTTAATGTGTACTTACATAACCAGAAGTGCAAACATTAAACGTATTAATATAAAGATATTAAAACTTGAGATAAGTATCAAGACTATAAATTTTCTACAGTTACTGAAATAAACTAATTAAACAGCAATAAAATCTAAAAAGCGCTATGGGCGGTACATGATATGACTGCCATATATATATTTAAAAAGGGTGAAACTTGTCAGAATATTGTTACATATGATTTTAAATATGAACACCTGCTCATTCAACTATGTTGGTCTATTACATGAAAGATGCTGACCACTGTAAGCTCCAATAGCACCGCTCTGAAACTAATCGCCATTAGGTACATACTGTATGTCAAGATTGTATTCGCCTACACTTCGAAAACCAATACTGTTGTTAGGTCTTTTAAAACAGAAATTATCCACATTATAAAATATTTAGAAAGTGATTAATTTCGTCGAATAGCTGTATGTCTGTCTCAAAAATCTGAATATCTGATAGGGATATCCTGGTACCAATTTGAATCCGATTTACATACCTATTATTTAAGTTCATTTGATGTCAGAACATACATGAAAGCCAGTTAGATCGTAAAAATATATTTTCACGGCAAAGCATATGGTCATGTTTGTTACAGTGTTCTAGTTCAACAATGCCCGGTCGACATTTTTAAGACTGATCCTTTGCCCTTCTTTCCATTTGTTATTGGCAGTGTCTGAGTGCATTCATGCCAATTGATGCTGCCATTTTCTCAAACATTCAAAGAAAAATGCACACTTGCAAAAATGTCTTTGAATTAAAGAGAAAACGGCAGCCGTTTAATAAGAGATGTTAAATTTCGATGAAAATGCTTTCTAAAAGAAGTACGGTGCTCTTTATCTGATCAAAATCGGCCCAGAAATTACTGAGAAATAAGCAAAAAAGTATCTAAAGTGGGAGATTTTATGTGTGCACGGCATCCAAAAAGTCACGCGGTTTAGCCACCATGTGCTATATTGAATAAAGTTTTAACCAGTTTTTAATTGTTTTAACGCCGCACAATGTCATACAGTTCATGCATTAAGTGTTAGAAATAAAGGAGGTTAATTCTTTAATCAGCTGTCATTTTTCAACAGGGTTGCTCGCAATGTTACCTGTCTTGAACCTGCTTGCTCTTTGTTACTCGGCGGGGCGTGACTTATATAGCATAAATACAGCATATATAACCAATATTGCGTGGATTCAGGATAAAACGAATATGCAATTGGTTTTGCGTAAGACGGTTTCCTTATAATTTTAAGTTATTATGTATGGAATAAATTGTATTGCCATTTACTATAATAAGGGCTACAAAAATAAGTTTTGAATTTTAAAACTCCATCGCATGCAAAAATAACGCGTTTTTTTCTGAAAGAGTAGAATATGGGTTTTCACAATCTTAAGGCTGATCAATGAATACAAATGAATCGGTTTATACTAGTCTTATCTGTCACAAAAAATAAAACGCATTCACGCGATTTCCCACCATCAAATAAAAGGATACGTTAGTCTTTCTACAGCATCTTGATTGAAAGCTGTCATGATATTGTATACTAATACGTTGCAAAGTAAGGTAGCTAGTGTGAAGATCCTATTGTCATGGGCAATATCTCCCTGGAAAAAAAACAACAACAACACAACATCACAAACATATCACATGTAGTACACAGAGGTTGCCTTCAAATAACGTAATTGCGTCGATTGTGCTCAATTTCGAGATAATTCAAGAACGAAATAATGATCTCTTACTTTATCATTTTAACATTTAAAGTCCGATTAAATATTCTCAAGGCGGCTCAATACCTTTAACGGTAAAAGTTGTCCGATTGTTACTCAAATTATTTAAACTTCAAAAGTGAAATATAAAAAAAATTAAAACATTTTCGCTGTACCGATTCTTTTATTTTTACAAATTTATTAAAACCGCGTCTGCTTAAAATAAAGTTTTTACACGCCGGGTCGCGCATACGGAACAAATTTGTATAATTTGTCATGAATTCAATACAATGCAAAATATATGGACAGAAAGATATTTTTAAAAACGCAGTTTAAGGGGAAATATCTGATGGCAGACATTAAAGTCTATAAAAATTTCTCTACGTTTTTCCTAAAATCTGTAAATACAAAAAGAAAGGTTGCCAACATGATATTCTACAGCGATCTGCATGCCTGCCTCTTGATTAACTTAAATTCAGTTGATCTCTGTGTGCACGATGGCATGGTTTAAGATGATATTGCCTCTACCTGGGAGCGAACCCGCACCGTCACGGCGACAGCGCATATCACTGCAATTCGGACGACGCGAACAACTGAGCTAACCGGGACAACCTCCTAAAATGTTGATCGGATAGCCCTGATATACGTTATCATCACTGCACGGCATCGGTAACGGTTTTTTTTTACTGATAACAGTACTAACTATATTTACGGGGAGACTTTTTATGGCCGCCACACTGCACAAATAGCGCTACTGTGAACTTCAAATGATATTGCCTCTACCTGGGAGCGAACCCTGGGAGAGTTTATGAAGGTTGAGAGGAAACTCTTGCAAAAGAGTCTAGAAGCTCGATATGTTTCTTTTATCATTGCCATCCTGTTCAAGCTGATTTATCTCCAGGGATTAGCTTCTTGATATAATATTGTTTTATATGTTTGTGTGCGTTTGCATGCAACATTGTAGAGTTGATGGATGGGTTGGAGTTATTTCACCAAGACAACTTGTACTTGTACTTTTTCATATGAGGACATTTTAGGGCAAGTGTGAGGTTGGTGCAAAGTGGAACAAAGGCAGTAACCTCTCGAGTTCGCATTTTCGTTAATTGTTTGTGGCGTCTATTTTGGATTTGACTATTTGAATAAACCATGCTCTCTTTCCTCTCTATTTTTACTGTGTGGGAGGCTGTGTATTGTGGTTGTGGCAATGTTTTGATATGCGTATCATTAACTTAATGTTTGAAGAACTAGATGAATGATTCGTCCCATTAAATTGAGGGCAAAACACGAACAACTCATAAATCAGTATCAGTGTCCATTAAATTAAAACACGTTCAAGGCTTGCAAATCAAAAATTACCTTTTCTACATCACCTAAACCTTCACTATCAAGCAAAAGCAACACAGTATCTTCAAATTTGGGATGCGCTTTACATCAAGCCCATATACCTTTTGTTTTGGACTGTATCGTGATGCCTATAGGAAATCCTGTAAAATAAGGACATGCATGTACAATTGTAAAAAATTAATCTATTGCTTTGCTTTTACAATAATTTTATCCAATCAAGATATCAAGAACAATAGTTTCACCCTGCCTAAAATAGAAGCAAGTTTATTAACATGTTAAGAAAAAAATAGTGTGGGTAATATTAAGTAAACGTAAACTCTTCACCGTAACTTCTTAAAGATTGTCAGGCCATAGCCAATGTATCGTGATGGTTGTACCAAGAGGAAGACATATTGTTCATACTAACCCTCAGATACTCCAGCAAGACGATTCATCAAGTATGACTTCCCAGTCCGGTACAGGCCGACTATGGAAATCACAACCAACGGTGTGTTTAAGTTCTTGATTTGCGCCAAAGCACTTTCTTCCACTTTCATTTTTCAATTTATGTCAGGTGTAATTAAACACATAGGTTTCAGAAATATCTCCTGTCTAGAAGGTAAAGTAAAACATCAATACACTATATAACTGTAATTTAATTAACCTGGAATATGCTTATGTGTTTAATGATTCTACATATTACAGAGTACGCCACGGCAAAAATTAAATAGTTTTTTTCTAGACAATCTTAAAATTTATATATTTTTTTAGGACTCGCCGCACTCATCCCAATCCTATTCATCGATAAAAAGAAAATTATCAAAATCTCAATGAAACTTTGCACAAATGAATGTTACTTATTTATCTTGATTTTGCATACAGTAAGACACGTTAGAATAGTAAAGAAAACTAGCTAGACCTTAAAATTCCCTAAAATTCTATTTACATAAATTTACAAAAACTAAACAACACAAAAGATAATTTTAAATTACCACGTGAGTGTAATGTTACTGACAAGAAAATGTTGTGTACTTTGTTAAAAACTTTCAACTACTAAAAGAGAAATCAGTGATTGTCATCCGTTTACGCGACCAGGAAGCGACCAGAAAATTGAAGGTCAAACACACTTTTATTAATAGCTTGTAAAGTTTACATATGTAAGTCACGAGGACACAATAAAGTGTTGTCAGTATCATATTACTCACGTGGGCATTTAAAATGATGTTTTGTGTTGTTTAGTTTTTGTGAATTTATCTAAATAGAAGTTGAGGGATTTTTTAGATCTCGCTATTTTTCTTTACTGTTCTAACGTGTCTTACCATCTGCAAAACAAAGATACATTAAGAACATACATTTGTGCTAAGTTTCATTTAATGGCATTTTGCTGTTATTGAGATTTTGATGATTTCTTTCTATCGATGAATAGCTCTGCAAATAAGCTGAACATATTTGTGTGTGCCAGTTTATTATAAGACTAGGTAAATTAATATCTCGACTCACGGTTATTTCTGGAAATAGGATGTCCGTTCTTTTCGTCTTCGCTTTCTTTTCTTACATTTTAAATAACTATTACATGGCACATATGACATAATAAAACACTATGCAGAAGAGAGCTATTTTGCATCATAAAGAAACCAGAAGACTTTTTGTATAAAAAAACTAAAGCCAGTCGATATCTCGACTGGGTTTTACAATAAAAACAACTTAGAAAAATACTCAATAAAGTTTGAGTGTTTATGTCTACGAAACTTAATCGCCGTGTCTTGGCTGTTCGAGTGTAGCTCGTTTAAGGCGTTGTTCCTTTTGTCATTGCTTTGTCATAGACAACAAAAAACAATATCAAAATCTCTCAAACGGCAAAATAAAGTTCCATCAAACTTACACAAACTAATCCTATTATTGTATTTTATTTTACATATATTAAGATACGTTAGAAGAGTCAAGAAAAATAATTCGACCTTAAAATATTAAAATTCTATTTTCAAAAAAAATAACAAAAAACTAAGCAATACAAAACAAATGCCCACATGAGTCAAAAGATACTGCCAACAATATCTAAAGGTCTTGAAAAGAACTCTTAATAATGAAGAGAGAAATCAACATTTTTATTGTTTGTCATTCATTTTCGCGACCAGGAAATAGACAAAGGAAAGGTCAAAAACACTTTTACAAATACATTTGTGTATCCGATATTGTAAACTATTTGACAAGAGGCCCTTAGATATTGTTGTCAGTAACTCATTACTCATTAAGGCATTAAAATTGATATTTTGTGTAGCTTCGTTTTTTCTTATTTATTGCTAATAGGATTTTAAGAATTTGTTATATCTAACTATTTGTCTTTAATGTTCTAACTTTTTTTAACGTATAAAAAAACCATACATTTATACCTTTGATTTGTGCAAAAGTTTTATTGAACTGCATTTTGCTGTTGGAGAGATTTTGATAATTTCCTCTTTTATTATATTCCCTTGAATGATTTTAGCATAGTACATCGTTTATCCGCAAAATTGATACAACTCGTCAGATTAGAAATTCCATATCGGACAATGTCCATTTCCAATTCATTATTTTGCAGCTTTCCGTTTTCTATGTGACGTCATATAGTACGTCTCACTAGGTTGTCGTAATTGGTGGGAACTCCAAAAAAGGAAATTTCCGTCGCAGTTTTACAACCGTTACGATATTTTTACGCCATTCATAAATTTTCTACGCCATTCATAAATTTACTTTCCCGTTACTATTTTTATTTCTACTATTATGTAAACCACGTTGTTGACTAAACGTTTGTTGTTTGGTTTATTTAAATTTGTTTTGAGCGAGGGAATATAACAAATGGAACATTATGACAGTATGCATTCTGTAGGTTCGTATTATTTCTCGTTGCGTATGTAAACCACATCACGCTCTACATTTATAAAATTCTTTATTTTAAGATGGTAAACACTTACGTTTCATACATAGTCAAATAACAATTATACAAAACTTATTTTCAAGAGGCCATCTATCTACACACACGGACACACAACAATAATACAATAATAATAATGATATTAAGTAATAATTATTAAATAATAATAAAAAAATAACAACACAAAATCACACACGTTTACCGAGCAGTGTTCTAAGAAGTCAAAATATCTTTTAGCAAATAAGTTTTAAACGTCTTTTTTAAAAAATTCAAAAATTTCAAATTTCGATATAAATTTTATTGAAGCTGGAATCGTATTCCAGATCACCAATCTAGAGTAACTGAATGTCTGTTTAAGGTATTCTGTGTTTGGTTTTAGGACAACTAGATTTAAATTACTTTGGGATCGCAAATTGTAATTTTCATTGTTACATGTATGAATTAATTCTCTCATGTATGAAGGAGCTAAATTGTTAATAGTTTTATAAACGAGAAAAGCCATATAATATTTAAAGCGGTCTGTTATTGGTAATATTGGTAACCAGTTTATGCTCTTGAAAAGAATTAACCGTTGCACATTGGCTTGTTTAGGAAATATCAGTTTTGCAAATTTATGTTGAAATTTGAAGACCTTATCTAACAGTCTTTTTGAGCATCCTCCCCATGTAACTAACCCATAATCTATAATTGGAGTAACATAAGCATTATAAAACATTTCTTTCATTTCATGAGTGAGATATTTTGATATGCGGTAAAACAGATATAATTTTGACTTGAGTTTTTTGCACACATTGTCTATTTGTATTGACCATTTCATGGTTTTGTCTACGGCAACATCTAAAATAATCTGAGTTACAACATTTTGAATTTGCAATTGATTTATTGAAACATTTAGAGGAGCAGAACGTTTTAATCTTAGATTTTGACCAATGAGCATGCAAGTTGTTTTTGCAGGATTTAATGCCATGCTGTTTAAAGAACACCAGTTGTTTATATTAATAAGATCTTTTTGAAGTTTTTCTTGAATATCAGAAACATTCTTTGCAAAACAATGTAAGGTTGAATCATCGGCATACATGTCTAGATAAGATTCTGGTGCCGATAAAGGTAGGTCATTTACATAAAGCAAAAATAACAGAGGACCTAGAATAGAGCCCTGGGGTACCCCGGACTTGATACGGAGTTTTTGTGACTCGAAATTATTAACCTTGACAAATTGGTGTCTATCTGTTAAATAAGATTTAAACCATTTTAACGCCTGGTTATCGAAGTGATAAAGTTTTAGTTTATGCAGAAGAATTTCATGATTAACCATGTCGAATGCTTTTGCTAAGATCTAAGAATACACTCCCAACTAGTTTACCACTATCAATATCCGTCATCCAGTTATCAATTAGGTATGCAAGGGCTGTTTGGCATGAATGAGTTTTCCTAAATCCAGACTGAGTCTTGTGTAAAATGTTTGTAGGTTGCAATAACTCATGTAATTGATTTGCCACGTGGCGTTCAATCATTTTTGAAGTAGTGTTTAAAATTGATATCGGTCGGTAATTATTAGGGTCTTCTCTTTGCCCTTTTTTATGAAGAGGAAGAACTGCTGCCTCTTTAAGCTTTTTGGGAAAATCGCCTAACACTCTGCAATCATTAATAATTTTCGCAATAGCAGACGAAACATAATCACAACTTATTTTTAAAATACGTGGCCCAATTCCATCAGGCCCAGTAGCCTTCTTTATATTAAATAAATCTATAATCTTTTTAACCTCAAATGGCGTAATTAATTTTATAGTAAATGCTTTATATTTCAATTTTTCATCCAGTTTTAAATCATTGAAATCTGTGATACACAAGTTGGAATCTATTAGTGAGTCAGCAATATTGATAAAATGACAATTCAGGGCATTTATTATGTCGTGTTCCTTAGTTAAAGTGCTACCGTGAAATATTAGTGTAGATGGCAATGAACATGGTTTGTGAAATTCATCCGAGGACACAGTTTTAATAATTATGTTTCCACAGTAATTTTGAATCCGATTCGTCTTTAATATCATTATTGTAAAAATTTATTGTAGCTTGTTCAATAAGTTTTATAGTATTATTACGCCAAACTTTGTAGTTATTCCAATCCTTTTTGGCATAAAATAAATCCTTGTTTTCCGAGCATGTTTAATTTCTTCCGAGTACCAGTCAGGTTGATGTTGTCTTTTTATGCGTTTAACTTTTATCGGTGCGTGTTTATTTAACACATCATAGAATATGTTGTAAAAAATATCAAGCGCATCAGAAGGATACGGTATTGATTCAACATAATCAATGCCATAGTTTAAAAGATCCGTGTTAAATTCGTTTTCATTAAATTTTCTAAATGATCTGTATTTTATCGTGGTATGTCTACTTGGTAAGTTACAACGCATTTGCTTGATTTTTCTGGTAAACATATAGGATAATGATCGCTCAAACTGATTTTGGGAACAGCTACCTCAATAATATTTTCAGGAAAGGTTGAGTATATGTGGTCAATAATCGAGCTGTTCGCTTCAGTTACCCTGGTTTGGGATTTAACCATTTGCGTCATGCCTAAACACATAATTGTTGCATTCCATTTGTTATTTTTAAATCCTTTATCTGGCGAGAAATCAAAATTATAATCCCCAAGAGAATATATTTCATCAAACAATTCCTGTGCTTTAGTTACTAGTTGTTCGTAAGACTCTATCCAACTTTATAATGCGGAAGGCGGTCTATACACAAAGTTTAAAATGAAAGGCTTTCCGTTTGGAACAATTATTTCAAAAAAGTGATATCATTTTCGAGGTCTTATCTTCGCCGATATGAAACATTTTCTTTTATATAAACTACTATTCCACCACATTCTTTTGAAAATCTGTCTCTTCTTTCCAAATTATAACCATGAATATGAATTTCATCATTTACAGTATTCTCAGTCAAAAAAGTTTCGCATAATCCTAAAACATGAATGGGATCTTCTAAAAGTAATATCTTGATTTCATCCAATTTTGGTAAAATATGTTGAATATTAAGATTAACTTCTCGAAATCCTTCGCTCACTTATTGAAACGGCGAGTATTGTTTTGTGACATTAACAAAGATTGGAGAGACTAGTATGCATTGCGTTCATCGCTGCATGAACTGTTATTACACATTGAATTACTCTGCATTAGTAGTTAAGCATTTAGTGTTTTTTTTCACCCAAAGGAAAATTACATGTACATATATTAAACAGATTATTACATTCAGAACATAAATCATTAAAAACATTAAACATATTTTGATTAGAAATATAACTATTAGATTCTTTGATACTGCTCAGAGTGTCCTCGTACTGTCCATAGTGTTTATTTTGATGTGACATGGAGTTACCTCCGATTCGATAACCTGAAGCCGGCGACCAAGAAGAATGTTGTTGACCTTGTCTCGGGTAATGATAACCTCGAACTTCGGTGGGATTTCCCCTGGGCGGAAATCGGTAGTTTCCGTGATTGTCAGCTTGCCTCGAACGGTAGAAACTTTCTGTGGATCGCTCCTTTATTACTACTATTGACTTGTGTATGTTATGTAATAACGTGCTGGTTCCACGGGGAGATAGATGGATGCCGTAACGTTGAAACATCTGACGTGCAGTATTCCCATTGCCGTAAATGAAAGCGAAATAGTTTTCAATACAGGTGATTTTGCGTATTTGGCAGATTTCTTTTATCATTTTGTTTAGATGCGAAACATTTACATCTTGGCGTGGACAAACTGTGCATACATGTATAAATATTTTACAATCATTTTCCTCAAGAAAGTTCATCATCTTTTGAAATTCATGTTGTATCGCCTGGATAGATTTGCCGTTTGAAATGTCATTTACACCAACATGAACGATTACATTTTTATAATTACAATGACTTAATTCCGTTTTGATATAAGTAGATATTTCTGCCGTATCTGCACCCCGTATTGTTCTTACATCAGTATTTTCCTGAAGACCGCGGAGTTTTATTCCCTTAAGGATGGAATCGCCAATAATCAGCGTGGTTGATTTATTCTTTTTGTTAGTCAAATTGTTCATTAACATGTGTATCAATTTCCTCAACTTTCTTTACTTCTGTGTTTTTTGAAGGCAACGATTTTGGGCTTAATGACTTTCTTTCATGCCGAGAAATATTTTCAGTAGGGATAATGTGATTTTCTGTAACTTTCTGAGATTTCAGATGATAAGAAATTGGCTGAAGTCTGCGTTGAATAGTTGTTGTTGCTACGGTTAGTTCTGATTGGATATTCTGAGTTGAATCAGCAACACATTCAATTTGATGGCTAACTGAGCTGACGTTGGTAATTGCTTGATTTTTAATACTTTGAAATTTACCTTGCAATTAAAGTGGTCTAAAACGCAAGGCAGCAGAAGGGTTACGATTTATTGCGTTAAAAATGTCGTCGAGGTTTGCCTTTTTTCTGTCTACTATTTCAAAATTGTGAAAATTCCTAATTTTTGACTTTTTTATTTATAATGTTGCAAAAAGTCAACTCCAACCGAATAAGCGAATACATTTTAAGGTCACCGACCTTGTTATTGCGCCATGATCGTTTTCAGCAACCCTCGCCCCTTAAAAATGTGTAAAGTTAAGTGGCGTTTCTGCATGTTTATAACCCTTTATTTAAATTTTACAATATTACAGCAATTACAATGACTTCTGGTCATTTAATTACAAAAAAATGAATGACACATAACTTATTACACAACATGTGCTGCTTCAGGGATTGGTTATTTCACATGTCGGTAGTTTCACATTTTTGAAGTTAACTACAAAGTCTTCATTGTTTAGAGACTTGTTTGTCTGTGATTTTACTTTCTGGTGTTAATTTGTCAGCGTGCCTTACTTATAATGAACGAATATGTTATTGTCGGTCATCCTGATGACCGACATATTATAGTCGACCAAACTTGAGTTCTTTAGCCTGAACTCCTGTTAACAGTGACTCACGGTCCAGAACAGATAATTAAGACTATGCCAGCTGTTCCAAAGACGCATACAAAAGGATAGTGTAGAGGTTAATGTTTGATTGCTTGATATATAGAGAAGACGTTTACCGGAAAAGACATTTGTGTAGATAATCATGTTTCTTGTATACTTAATTTATGATTTTATTCAGGACGTGTAGAAATAATGCAGTATCGTCAAACTGGATGAATATGTACTAACATGAATGCCTTCTAGGTCATAGCGGTACCTTTGAACTTTCCACAGTCGATGCGTTTTTGTACACTTAGCAGAAAAGCGACGCTTATTAACATAGTCAGTATTATTTACCAACGTTCATATAGTGTAGTTCTAGTTAGGTCCGCAAATCAGGTGAAATCAGGTCAGTGACCGTTAGGAGACGCAGAGAAATGTATTGGTATGTTGATGCATTTATTAATTTCACTTGAACTTTGTGATGATCACATTGATTATTTTTGTTATTGTTAAGACGATTTTCTCTGAAACTGCGGCAACGAAAAATTATTTGTTATTAATTAATTATATGACCAAAAAAGTGGGATTATGTCACTGTTTTAAAGGTGTTTCACAAGTATTCCTGTGTATGTGGGGTCAGACATTAGGGTTAAGGGTTTCGCGGGGAATGCTTTACACGTTTAAGCTCAACTTTAATTTCATTCATGGTTACGTTCATGTTACTCTCAGTAATGGATCTATTTATTCACGAATAACAAAACTATGTAAGCTTCGTTTGAACAGGGAAAAAAGAAAAAAATATTTAAATTATAAAGGTAATTGAGCTTCATTTACAAGCTGGCGAAACAATAACTCAAACAGAAACCTGAGATAAAAACATTTACTTTTGCAAGTTTGCGTTTCAGACAAATAGTTGCCAATAGCGAAACAATAATTGTCTTATTTGCATTTTCGACGCCCCTCCCCGTAAATCAAAGTCGACCTGCATATACAGTACGTGCTTGAGAAGACACACAATGCTACAGTAACTGCAGCTTTTAAGAGATCAGTTTATAAATTGCCGACAGCCAAGGTTAAGTTCATGCTATAGTCCACAAACCAGGTCGAAGATAATGAATTCCGTGAAACACAATTACTCCAAGTATTCTTTAGTTTACACTGATATTGTTATTCACTAATGACGCTAATTGTCTGAATTATAGACATTGCACGAATTTATTCTAGAGAAGTTTAAACTTCAGAGCCGTATTTTGTTAAAATGTCATGCTGATGACCGACTAGCTCTTTGGAAAGCTAAAACTTGTATTCTTAAACTGTTCGACAAAATCTTCGTCATAAGAGTAACCTCTCCCTCTGTTGCTCGCCACCACGATGCACACTTCGCATGAGCTCCGTATATACTGCTTGAATTGCAAATATCGTGCCAGATTCAAGTTTACTTGCGTTCTGTCTTAGGCCAGAGATTTTGGGAAAAAAGGGGCGGGTGGGCACTTTTTAATTTTTATTTTTTTTTTAACGAAATACCTTAAGAAGGAATTTCGAGATGGTTTAAAGCCCGTTCTGCCCGGAACAGACTAGGTTTCGAAAGTTTTTTGGGGGCGGGTGGTTTTGGACAGGGGCGGGCGGGGATGAGGATCTAAAATCTTTTTTTCTTTTGCCTTACGGCATATTAACGCATGGTTGTTGTTTTTTTTTTGTTTGTTTTTTTTCAATGCCTTTAACAATTATTGTTATTGTTGTATGTGTTTTATTCAAATTTACTAGCTGATCATTTCACATGATTGATAACATAGTATTTAATTAAATTTGAAGTCACTTACGCCCGAATTTGTTGAAAGGTTACCGATAACTGCCGGATATCGAGTATCTTTGCTGCTTGTAGCTTCTCTGTTTACCAGTATCACCATATTTGGCTCTATAGATTTTGGCACATTCATCATCATCAGGTCGAGCTTCCTCGGACCATGGCATATCATCGACACTTGTCCTGCATCAGCGATCTCAGTTCCCCAGTTTATTCTAGTCCAGTGTCCCTCCTAAGCATGTCGACGTATGTCAGTTTCTGGCTCCCCTTCCTTGCCTTTTCCTGGATTGGTCCCCACAACACCAGGTCGCTTGCTTCAAGCTCGCTGTATCGGATACAGTGGCCTGCTAGTTCGGGCCTCCTTTTCCTGATCTTATGCGTCACCTATGGTTACTTGCCATAAAGGACCTCATTACTGACTTTGTCTCTCCATGACACGTTCATCGCCATTCTTAGCAAGCCAGTTTTTTTTCGAGAATCGTATAAACGTGCTTCTCTCCCTTGGCCCTTTTTTGAAATAGCATCATGTGCATGCATTTACATGTACACGTGATGAAAAAATATAATAAAATTTACTTGAATGACTGTATTGGTACAAAATTAGGGAAGCCTGGGTTGATGGTAGATTTAAAAAAGCATACTATATTCAGGAGATACTGTGTTATTTCGCACATGTTTAATATTCGCGTAATTCGCCATAAGAAACGTGCGCAAAATAAAAGTACATTGAAATTTAATCTTATACATGATGCATATGATAATACTATGAGTAAATGTGCAAATTTATACCACATCAAAAATGTAAGATGACTCGTAATTAATGCAAATTTTGATGCAGCTTTACAACATTTATTGACAAACTAATGGTCGATAAAAACAGTCTATAACCAGTCTTTCTGTGTAAAATTACTACAACTAATTCATATTATGCGAAATCTAAATTAATTTCTGATATTAAGAGTAACAATGCGTAGTTCAATCATTGTATAAAAGTAGCAGCTGCTATGATAAAAAAAAGCAGGGAAACACAGACTGCGGTCAATATACAGAAATCGTTTGCAGTATTGCAAATTTTAATTTTTGAATTACACTTATAAATGTTAAACGATCAGTCATAAATGAATCTTTACATGTATTTTGCACAATATGAAGTACAGTGTATATGGATAAATGGAATAGCTCTTGTCACCGACGCACGACCACGCTCAAGGAGCACCCCATCAAGGAACAATAAAAATACCTGTCTTAGATGTAGGTAAAACACTGAAATTTAGATCAATGGCACAATTTGAAATTCAGGATTACTAGCCAAAAACGAAACTAAGTCGGTGACCTCCAAATTTTATTTGCCTATTCGATTGGTCACAAAATGTTGAATCAAACCACAGGCGCCAATTCATCTGCTTAATAATAATTAGAATAAGGGATCCAAAGTATTGCCATAGCTTTGTAAACAGCATAAACGCCATCATAATAAAAATAAGCACAGTTTAACAAACCCCAAAAACACTTACTCTTAATACTTGTGCGATATTCTGGTAGCCATGTTTTTCCTGAAAAAAATATATTCGAATGATTACTGGAAGTGCAAAAGGTGTGTGCTAATTATAATATTAATTATTTAAAAAGTTAAGGTGCGATTATTTATTTGTTTCACTTCACGAAAGTGCTACAGAAATTTTAATCAATCATTATATACAATATTACCCATTAAAGTACTTTGTATTGAAATAGTAAGTATATATTAATTATCCTTATGTGATATTTTCGATAGTATAAATGAGGCAAACCGTTGCAAAAATGCAAAATCCATAAAATAGACATTCAAGGTTTCATAAACATATAAGCTTCTGCCACTGTTGTGCAAACAGAGGTAAGAAATGCGATCAAAGGTAAGTTGGTTACATGTTATCATCAAGCTTGCAGAGCGCTAAAGAATACCATTATGTTAGTTTGTTTCAATTAAAGATGACTTTTTTAAAAGCGTAGAGAAATGAAAAGAAAAAGAAGCGTTTGATGATGTTCGAAAACTTTTGCAAAATGAATGACCTGTTTTTTCAAAACGCTAATCATGATTTAATATCATGTGTTGTAGTTGTGTCCAAAATATTTCCATTTAACTAAACAAACTGTTTTAATCATTGAATCCATTTTTGAAACAATTTTCAAAATGCTATTTTTGGTACATTTATTTAAAGCTGGTAAACTGCAAAATGTTCTATTTGTCAATGACTGACCTGATTTTATCTATGTTCGACATAGGTCTTCCCAAGTGAAGGCCTTTTTTGACTTATTCGTGACCAGAACGGAATTTAGTATATAACCTATAAACCATGGGAAATGATATCCATTTATCCCCATAAACAGCACGTATCTCATCTTGACAATATATATTTTTTGAGGCTCAACTTCTAGCGGGCTTTTTATATAACCCCTGATTTCAGTGATATTTTTTATTCTTTTTCTAATCATTGTCAACATATTGTTAACGCGAAAGTGATCTCAATTCTAAAGGAAACGGTTTGTGGATTCCAATTATTTAGTTCGGTTCTATCTTGAGGCAGCTATTAAGCGCAAAAAAGGTTAGTCGGGAGCTATAAGCAAACCTGTTGGGCTAAAGTTTACACAAACAGATAGACCTGTCGGATGAGCAGACATTCTCGAATACAGACTCGTAGAATGTCTCAAGGACAGCGTTTTATAAGGTTGCAAAAAAAATAACGGCGAGTTGAACAAACTCAAGATCCCCTATCAAAATTCTATTCTGTTTAGTTCCGCACATTGTTTTCTCGTTTAGGGCAAACCCATTCTTTTATCTGGGGACCATACGCCGCTGAACATGGAATGGTATTAATCTGAAAATACCGCATTGAAGGTTCCATGTCCATCGCCATATGCCATATGCATACCATCGTTTGGGTTGGATCAAAATTGTACTGTTTATTGGTGTAAATATTGAGTTGCGCTTAACCCGGGGCTAGGCGGCGTGGGCAGTAATATGCAATCACATTACTGCCCATGAACAGGCTCAATCAAACCGAGCCTGCAGTATTTTCATATTTGTCGTGTTCGGTGACTTTCAAAGTTCCCTTTTCATCTCGTATTTCAATCACAAATGTTGTATCCATCTCATGTTTTCCAATGAGGAACATTACTTATTATCTTCGAAAAACACATTTGCTGTTGATATTTCAAAGTCTTCTTTTTATCTTTTTAAATATTTCACCAGCGTTGTTTGTGCCGTGTGGCGGCTGTTAGGTCCTTGAAAGGTCGTTGAGCACGATATGGATGTACTTTGGTAATGGTACTTCTAAATTTTCTCTTGTTCTAATATTCATGGACAGGCTCAATCAAACCTAGTCAGCAATATTTTCATATTTGTCGTGTTCGTTGGCTTTCAAAATCCCCTTTTAATTTATTGTACAGTATTATTAAATTCGAGAAACGGTCGATACATTTCAAAATAATAGCTTGTTGATTGTTGGGGAAACGGAATAGATGAGTGGGCGTAATAAGGACGCGTATATGAGCATTTATGGCTCCATGCTGTGTCTGCCGGATGTGGCCATTCCTGTTATGCATATTTCACCTTTTTTCCATCAAACAATCTGAACATGTATGGCTTCATCAAACAAAACAAACTATGTTTTTTCATGAGTTTTTTTTTAATTTGTATCTCGCAATTTATTTCATTTCAACCTATTTGTGCCAACCTCTTAAAATACAATTTTCATTAAAAAATATGTGCAGTTAATGAATTCCTTATATAAATTAGCATGTAGTCTACTTTCATGTGACAATTTACTTTTGTTATCGGTAAAGGGTGTTCATATCTAAAAAGATCTGAATTAAGAAAAAAGAGAACTATTTTCACAGATTGGTTAGTTACATAGTGAAAACTGTTATAGCCAATATATGTACATAATAATTAGAAAACATGTTTGTAGTACTCATTAATTCGTTATTCACACAATAAAAGTATGAAATTAATGTTACAGAATGTGACACCATAAGAATAAAACGAAAGAATTGGGAAATCTGTTTTGAAATTAAAATAAAATACACAGTTGAGAATATGATCTGTCATTTGACTTTTCCCCTTTTGACCTTAATATAACATGGCATGCAAAATTTTAAAAGAAAATAGCTGCTCTTAAGCACATTTCTCATGAGTTAAACTGGAGAGACATGAGGACAGGCGAAAGGGAAAGAATTCAGCTTAAAACGTTCACAGTGGTGCACTTAACCGTCCTTTTATTAAATGGTTTTGAGAGAAGCTATTATTAAAGATCCGTGTCCTTTTGTTTTCCCACTGATTCCATCCGTAATATTGGTCCATCAAGGGCTGATAGGATCGCAGGGTTAGATTCAAATTCATGGCATTTATTTTCTTGCACTGCATTTAAGGCAATATG
The DNA here is from genome assembly GCA_038501625.1 of Corbicula japonica. Classification (NCBI taxonomy): domain Eukaryota; kingdom Metazoa; phylum Mollusca; class Bivalvia; order Venerida; family Cyrenidae; genus Corbicula; species Corbicula japonica. The sequence goes on along the minus strand of JAZAYU010000494.1, from coordinate 90,929 downwards.
GCAGCTAGGTAGGGTCGCAAGATTCGTGTTTTCTAGTTATGCAATAACTTTTAAAAATGTAAAAAAATCTATATCATTCAAAACGTTCAGTTTCTCATTATGTCTGGCAGCTTCATATCATAAAAGAATGCAACTGAGACCGGCCTGACTTCGTTTAATGACATTAATTAAAATCTTTGTATCATTTCTGTGTTAAGCCTTCTGTGACTTTCTGTACTTTAAGCGTTTTGTTTCTAGTATGCAGTTTTTCTTAATACAGTGATCATTAAAATAGGAATGTCAGATCTCAGAAACGTGTTATTTACAGATGCTTCTGAATTCGAATTTTACTAAATTGTCTACCGATTAAATAATGTTACATGTATATCAGAACTTAAGCATTGTTATGTTTTATATATTCAAAAGCATATAACAATAGTACAGTATCAGCAAATGATTACAACATATATTTATATGTTCATATGTTCACTCAATCCCTACGAAGTGCTGTTTTGCGCGCAAGCTGGTAATTCTATCATAAAAGCAAAATACATTTTTTTTTTAAATTCCTTCTTGATAAAAGACCTAGTTATTGCGTTCGATAATTTATACACTAAAACTTACAGAGGTTAATCACTAAATATACTAAATTAGGCCTAAAATAACTTGACAAAAATATCATCCTCTCAATGGATTAACATATAAGTATTCTATTTTCTATGAATTACCTCTGATAAAGTCCCTTTTTCACAAATACCGTTATTTAAATTATATAAAAAAAAGTAGACAATCAATTCAGAAATCTTGTCTGGTCTGTCTCATGAACTTAAGTAATAGAAATTAGAACATGAAGTTCGCGGCATAAGACTTCTAAATTGATTGTTCAATGTTGTATAATACAGACTCGTGAGCATGCATAAGTTTTTAAATGTTTTACTTTTACAGAAGAATGTGACTGCACGAACTTCATTTCCAGTTAATTAACAATGCATAAACAATGTTCTTAAATGATAACTTTTATAATTTTTTTTTAAATACATTGAAATAAGCATTCTCATTTTTAAAGTCGTTTTCGAGACATACGTTTGGAAAATTGACTATCATATGCAAATTTTATGACCCAAAAATAGGCTAAAATACATTCCATCCCTCCGGCTCATCAAAACATTTGTTTCACTGCGTAGTGGAACTCCGTAACGACGAGTATTTTATCATAAAGCGTTGATCTTTTTGTCATTGCTTTTTCATAGACAAAAAAGAAAAAAATCAAAATCGCTCAAATGGCAATTTCAGTTCGATGAAACATTGCAACAATCTCTGATATCATGGATATTGTTGTCTGTTTATTTTTCTTACGTTAAGAAAAGTAAGAACAATAAAGAAAAAAGTTAGAGCTGAAGTCACTGAAATTCTTTTTGCATTCAAACACAAAAACAAAGCAACACAAAACAACAATTCAAATATCCACATAAGTCAACTGATACTGACAACAATATTTTCGGTCCTGTAAAAAATTTTCAATTTATGAAGACAGAGATCAACATTATTTTGTCATCAATTTTCTTGAAGTTCAAACTCACTTTTTCCAATATTTATATTGTTTACATTTTGTTATACAAAATGACCTTTAATATTGTTGTCAGTATTTCATTTATCATGAAGGCCTTGAAATTGATGTTTAGTGTTGCTTCGTTGCCCTAGTTACTGTTTCGTCATGGCCATTGTTTGTCAGAAACGCACACATGCAAAATTGTTGTTTTTATCTCCTGTCTATTTCTGTTTGAATTGTTCGTTCATCTATTTGGTAATAAAGCTCAAACACCTTTACACTTGTATTATTCCTTTTGACTCAAATAAAACGGAGATTCCATAGTCTGTAATAGTGAATACATGTATTTGTATCATATAGTATTGTTAATAACGTGATCCGATTACAGAATTACACTGCAACAACTATGTGTATTTTGGTGTTCTTAAGATAATTTTGTAGATTCAAAAGCAAATAAAAACTTGATCAAACAGTTGATAAGTGGCAAACACAAGCTGAGAGTTAAGAAAACATTCCCCGGGATACCCTAATTCTCATGTCTGCCCTAACATACATACGAAGTGTCACAAATCTTGGTGCGGTCTTAGGCATTACTTTTACAAGTAAAAAGAACAATAAAGTAGTAGACAACACAAGCAATAACACTTCTATATAAGGGCGATCGTCCAGAACATACTACAAGCAATGCAAAACCAGCCTTTAGAGAAATTCCCGTCTGAGAGGGAATAATTGTGATACATCTTCAGAACACAGACATAATGGCAATAACTTTGGTCATAAAATTAATTTATAAAAATAATTCTTCGAGATCTTCTGTCATAGTCTTAGATATAATCGTTTAAACAAAACAGATGTGATCAGCATAAAGTTCAAGTAAAAATAATAAATGCATCAACCTACGAATATATTGTTTACCTTTTTCTAACGATTACTAAGTTTGACCTGATCTGCTAACTTACTTCATGAATAATGGTAATGAATTCTGCATATTCATAGGCATCGCTTGTCCACCAACTGTACAAATACGCACCGACTGTGGAAAATTTTATGAGATGTGGGATAGGACGCATTCATTTTAGAACATACTCTTTCAATTCCGCAGAACTTAAACAACATCATTATTTCTACATGCCCTGAATAAAATAATAAATTATGTCTTAGACTACAAGAAACATTATTATTTACATAAGTGGGCATTAATATTGCAAAGATGAAAACTGGCTAAAATTTCAAAACTGAATTGTGGGGAAACTACTCATTGCCACCTAGATTTTAGTGAAGAAATGTATTTATTTAAGGATGTAATAATGTTTCCCAGCTCAGTTCAGTTTAATTAATGTCCTAATTACCAAGCACATACCAAAACAAAAGAAACACTGTTTGCATGAGAACTCTGAAATTCATGGACAATATACCAAAACAACACAAACGTGAAATAAATAAATGCTGATCTACAATAAATTGTGGCAATTCGTCAAAATAATGCTAGGTTTTCAAGAAATTCAAGGAAAACCTACTTCCTCTTCTACTTTCGGTTTCGAGAGCAAATCAATTTTATGTTATTACTGGGAAGCGAACCCGCACCGTCACTTAGTCAGCGTCTAGCATGCAATTCTGACAACGCAACCGACTGGTAATAGTTCTGACTATATGTATTAAGTTCGCATGCAGGCTTGTGTTCAAGCTTTAACAGGTGGCTTGACCATGTAGTAATGTAGTACAGTCTAACGCACGTATTAAACATGTAAATATTATCTTTAATATTTCGTAAAATAGATACTTACCGTCATGCCACCATGGTGACTTTTCAAACGATTTGTGACGCCCTATTTAAAACATATCATGTGCAGTTGATGCATTCGTAATATCATTTGGCATAATTATAAGCTAGCTTCAAGTGACAAATTAATTTTGTTTACGGGAAAGTGTTTTAATATCTTAAAAAATCCAAATTCGGAAATGGGCAACGCTTTCCACAGATTAGTAAAAAGTTAAATTAACACATCAGGAATCGCCACAGAGAAAACACAGCCTCCCCAATCTGGGAAAAGGGAGAAGGGAAACGAGAGCATCGGTTTATAATTATATTAGTTGCAAATAAGACACCACAAACAATAAACGAAAGTAAGAACCCATGTGTTTATAGCCTTAAAACGGCCAGTGGCAAAGCAAGTTTAAACCAGGTACTAGGTGCACCAACCTCACACTTGTCCCAACAAGTTCTTATTTAACAAACAAGTACAAATTGTCTTGGTGAAATAACTCCAACAGAGTGAAAACTGATACAGCCAATAAAAGTGCATAATAATTAGATAAATGAAAAAAAAAACATATTTGTGGTGCAGTTAAGTTCGTTATTATGTAAGTAATGAAATTATGTAACAAATGTGACAATATAAGAATAAAACAAAACACTTGGATATCGTTTTTGAAAGTGAAATTCAGTACACAGATGAGAATATTTTCTGTCATATGACTTTTCCCCGTTTGACCTTACGATTAAATGTCCAACAAAATTTTAAAAAAAGAAAATAGCTGCTCATTTAGCCAATTTCTCAAGAGCTAAATTAGAGAAACACAAAGAGAGGCACCATGAAAAAAAAAACAGCTTAAAACGTTTAAGGAGTGGTCCACTTTATCGTCCATTCATGATGGATTCAAATGATTTTGAAGGGGAGCTATTATCAAAGATCCTTGTCCGTTTGTTCTCCCACTGATCCCACATTATTTTGGTCTTGATAGATTACGGATGGAAAGAGTCGCAGGGTCTGATTTAAATTTATGAAAAAAAAAAATTTACATTCCCCTGCACTGCGTTGATTGCATTACGAGTGGGTTGGGTCGCAAGACTCGTGTTTTTTGTTATGAGTAAACTTATAACAAATGTATGACGAGGAAATGAACGCTTGACATAAATTGCTATCTTGTGTTGCTGCGTATGCAAATCTTCCGTTTAAAATTTCTGATCGGAATACCATTGTTAAAACATTCAGGTATATGAAAATCGCACAATGTAAAGAAGGGTTTGTCCATTTATATCAATGAGATTAGAGAATTACAAGTAATACGGAAGACGATCGAAAAACCTCACTCATAAAATTGACTGTTGGAAGTTGATATTTACCTTTTTTATACTAATACCCATGCAGGATTTTTTTTCGTTTCGGACCCCATTTAACATGTTAAAGGGTAACCCCATTTATTTTTCAACTCTTTTACAATAATATAAAGTTTTATTTATCAAGATGGGACTAAACATATCCATATCATACATATCATAAGTAGTGTAATTGTTTTATACAATTGCATTTAGTTCTTTTAAAATTAGCTTTCTAAAGAGAAGATATCTAAATATTTATACAGACGGGAACACCGAAACGTTTTAGAATGTAATAGGAAACGAAGAAAAAAAATAAACAAACAAAATAAACAAAAACAGAATAGCAGTAGCATATTTTTTTCAAAAGAAAGTATGTGTACATGTAATAAAGTAATATTGTTGAAAGAATCGCGCAATTCCAACCCCGTCCCTTTTTTAGCATAGTGCAGCGTGCATCCGCAAGATTGATACAACTCGTCAGATTAATAATTCCGGACATTGTCGTTTTCAGATTCTGTATTTTTGAAGCCTCTGGTAGTTTCATTTTCCAAAATGGCCAATAACAAACTGCGATATTTTCTCTTTTGATTTGTTGACTCCAGAGATGCGTTTGTAAACCACATCACGCTCGACCTTGTATCACGTGGTCTATGGCGGCAAGTTGAAAAATTTTCGCTCTTGCTTAGAAAAAATCGAAATTAGTGATTATATAGATATTTGGAAGAATTTATTTTGTGTTAAAAGCTTTAACTGGAAACCATTTTTCAATAAATAATTGTGAATAGCGTCAAAAGCAATGGATATAATGAAAAATTGGACATAAGATGGGTGGTAACAGAAACAAAGGAGGAAAGAAAAGTTCTAGTAAAATGGCACAGATTGGACCAGGTACCTCATTTTCTCACAGCACAACTGATGATTTAAGTCAGTCTAGAGAAGTTTTATACGACCGATCGCCCACATATACTCAAAGCGCTCAGTATATACCAAATATATCAAATATGCAAAACAACAACAATTTGAACACAGGTATGCACAATATTTCTTGTTCACCTGGACAGAATATAGGACAGAACTTAGGGCAACATTTTATACACATTCAACCTAATACAAACAGTATGCAAAGCCAAGTACCGTTATGCAACGGTCAACCAATGACCAATTATCAAACCATGCAATACAATAGTTCGCAGCCCCAAGAGACGGATAACAGCGTACCAGAATGGGCAGCAAATCTTTGTCAACAGATGAACAAAATACAATTACTCACTTATTATCGTGAGTCAAACAATTATTCACTAATTCCATTGTAACTACACTAAAACTAAGAAAAACACAAGAACTATATAGGAAATAGGCTTTTAGTATTTGACAGCATTTCAATCGACATAAATATGTCCGGTGACAAATACAACATAGACATGTAACAACTGCTCTTTTAACACTCTGATAATGTCATATCTTTACACTGAATATGTCACATGTGTCTTTACAAATCAAAGGAATCGACACAAAATATCATGTTATGGTTCATGTAGTTCCATTTAATTTCAACGATTAACATTTGGCACAGTAAAGTTCGTCGAATGATTTCAGGTGAAGCACACTTCATTGTTTAATCCTGGATAATAGGCATCCCGAGCGAATACCCCTCGGTTTCAGAGCTGTAGTGTGAATATACGTCAGACCTAAAATATACTGTGTAAAATTGAGAACAAGATCGAAATATATTCTAAATTCATGATATTATCGACATAGATAAAACAAGTAGTCCCGAATGAAAATAACATTTAACTTCAACATCATCGATGACAAAACCAGCTGGGTGGGCGGGTGGGAAGCAACCATAATGTATTCGCTGTCAAATACTAGCCTCGAGTGATTCAAAATAACGAAAAATCAGAATATAAGATACATTTGCACGAGAATTACATGCGAAACGTCAAAAAACCCGGGAAAACCACAAACCTTGCAAATTCTTCATAGACTGGCTACATACTCCATATAGACTGTCACAAAGCGTAACAATGTCAAACGTGAATAATTTTATTTACTCACTTATTATCGTGAGTAAAACAATTATTCACTAATTCCATTGTAACTACACTACAACTAAGAAAAACACAAGAACTATATAGGAAATAGGCTTTTAGTATTTGACAGCATTTCAATCGAGCTAAACAAAGAAGGATAATAAACCGTGATCTCCAGAAAATATAAAACAATTCATTATTTGCGTTCGAATTAAACACGTAAAAAATAATATTTTAACAAAGCACTTGTATAATTTTATGATCGCATGACAAAATATACTTCTCTTCAAAACCGATTCATGTGAGCCTCTGCTATCGACACAAAATAAGCCACTGACCAATGATCTTTTGTCTGAAAACGAGTCCACAAACAACAAAACGGATTATTATACAACCATTATACAGTTAAATAAACCTTTACTAAATGCCTAGATTAAATACCACAAAGAAAATCATTCCAGTACCCAAGCCCAAGTTAACAACTGTTCCAACGCTGCTCTAGTAAGAAACCAAATGTACCAGACACCGATAAGCATTCTCGTCTAACTGACCAAAGTTTTACAATAAACTGATATTTAATAACACTAACCATGAAACATTTAAAAATTACCCGCTCTAATTCCAGTTAATAACTAATCAACAGACGAAGAATAATTATAAATACATTTGCATTTTGTTGGTTGGTCTAAAAGAATGAATGCTTATGTAAAATTCACCGTCCTAAAAAGCAACATAACCGTGGTGTCGTGTCGATACCGGTTCGTCCGCATAAAAACTGGAAAGCCAAACAGGAAACTTAGCCATGACCTCGAGGTATGTGTCAACAACTAAATGTAAGCATCGTTTCAATTCTAATCCGTTCTAAAAAGCCAAGCCAGCATGGCCAGCATTATTATAATTTATAGCATTAAATTAAAGAAATCGAGGCACAATGACAATCCTTCCAACCACGTGCTCTTAATGCCACCGAAACAATGACGATACTGGTGTGACCCTATAAACCACTAGCTCTAAAAGCCACCGCGAGACAATGACAGTACTGGTCCGTCCCTTCCAACCACAAGCTCTTAAAGCCACCGTGTCACAATGACAATACTGATCCGTCTCATCCACCCACAAGCACTTAATGCAACCGAGACATAATGAAAATACTGGTCTCACCCTTCCAATCACAAGCTCTTTATGCCACCGAGGCTCAATTACAATATTGGTCCGACCCATTCAACACAAGCTCTTTATGCCACCGAGACACATTGACAATACTTGTCTCACACTTCCAAACTACAAACTCTTAATGCCACCGAGGCACAATGACAGTACTGCTCCTTCCCTTCCAACCACCAGCTCTTAACACCACCGAGGCGCAATGACAATATAGGTCCGTCCCTTCCAACCACAAGCTCTCGATGCCACCGAGGCAAAAAGACAATACTCGTCTGTTTCTTCCAACCGCAACCTCTTAATGACACCGAGGCAAAATACAAATACTGGTCCGTCCTTGCAAGCAACGACCCCTTAATGCTAACGAAGTACGATCACACAAGGGGTCCGTCCCCGCAAGCCACGACCACTCAATGCCACCGAGGCATACAGACAACAAAGGTCCGTCCTTGTAAGCTACGACCCCTTAATTGTAACAAGGCACGATCACACATGGGGTCCGTCCTTACAAGCTACGACCTCATAATGCCACCGAGGCATACTGACAACACTGGTCCGTCCTTGCAAGCCACGACCCCTTAATGCTTACAAGGCCCGATCACACAAGGGGTCCGTTCCCGCAAGCCACGACCACTCAATGCCACCGAGGCATACTGACAACACTGGTCCGTCCTTGTAAGCTACGACCTCTTAATGGTAACAAGGCACGATCACACATGGGGTCCGTCCTTACAAGCCACGACCACTCAATGCCAACGAGGCATACCGACAACACAGGTCCGTCCTTGTAAGCTACGACCCCTTAATGGTAACAAGGCAAGATCACACATGGGGTCCGTCCTTACAAGCCACGACCACTCAATGCCACCGAGGCATACTAACAACACAGGTACGTCCCTGCAAGCTACGACCCCTTAATGGTAACAAGGCAAGATCACACATGGGGTCCGTCCTTACAAGCTACGACCACTCAATGCCACCGAGGCATACTAACAACACAGGTCCGTCCTTGCAAGCTACGACCCCTTAATGGTAACAAGGCAAGATCACACATGGGGTCCGTCCTTACAAGCTACGACCACTCAATGCCACCGAGGCATACTGACAACACTGGTCCGTCCTTGCAAGCCACGACCACTTAATGCTACCGAGGCACGATCACAAAGTGGTCCGTCCTTGCAAGCCACGACCCCTTAAAGCCCAGGAGGCACGCTGACTACATTTATTACAATCACAAAATCAATAAAATTAATGTTTTTCCTTTAACCATTCATGCAATTAGCGAAACAATTACATTCCTACACTATGACAACTGCATGCTGCTATCTTTAAATTGCTAATTTTAAGACGTTATTATAATAATAAACGGGCAAATACATCGCACTTTCCTATGTACTCGAACGACAATGAAAAAGTTTATAATTTACAGAAAACGACAGACCAAGTAAGGAGCAATTTTAGAGAAACATAGAAATATACTAAAGCACAATACATACTTTATAAACATCAAACCTCCGCTTGTTAACCAAATATGCGGCCATCATCACTCTATCAGGACGATTTAAGTTGCTTCTCAGCCACACTAGGCACAGAGCACAACGTTATTGATCGTTTATCTAAAGCAGCTCCATTTGAGTTCAGTCGTGTTCGCTTTATACGATGGAAACGTTGAAAACACAAACGACCTTCAAAGGCATGTCCAACATTTGTCCTCAAAGATAGAATACGACTCTGTCTCCCTCTGACTAACCCCTCCGAGTAGATTTGAGATTGCGCCGCAGGGTCACAAAATACAAATAAATAGAATTAAGAATATATTCATTCGGCCTTGTATTACTGCTGTCTTCCACGCGATGAATCTTTCTGTTGGCTATCTAACGAAAAGATTTCAATTTTATTTTGTGATTTTAGTTCATCATCAAAACGTACAGGTGTGTCAGCTTTCCTCAGAATTACAGCATTTCATCGCCCAGAACGGTGTCTAAAAATTACAGCATTCCGAAGCACTCAAAATATCGAACTCAACAAAATAACATTTGCAATGATATAAATGCAAACAGTCTGACATTAGAGAAAGAGGTCTTCTCAAGTTATATTGTATAAATATACACGCTTTCCACGTGCAACTGTACTTATAACAGTACATCTAGCTATCATACACAATGCGTGTTTCTGAAAGACCCATCTGCTTGTAAAATCACATACATGTAAAAACGCTTGAAAATTAAATTTTTCATCGCAACTCTTTACAAATTATCAAGTAACCATAAAGCTGATTCCGACTGCTGTTAATAAAGTTGACAGTGAGCTTTTGTTGTTTTAAATTACATTCTCCAACTAATAAAGTGTAACTCGTAAAATATAACAGTCAGGCCTCAATTGCAGCACTTGCTTTCCCTAATCCCACACTTCCGTTAACGTTCAACCAAAATAAAACGTTTTCACAATTAAGATAATAATTATTACAAATCAACTGAATAATAAACGTGTATCTAAATCGCTTTACCTCTTGTTAAATTCAGTTCGCAATCAATCCGTATGCTTTTCAAGTCTCATAATTGCCATAAAAGACCGTTCGGTTGGTTCCATACTTTAATGTTATGCCTGTCCATTAACTGTCTTTAAAAATTAGCAATCTAATATTTTTAACCTAATAAGCAACCATAATGTATTCGCTGTCAAATACTAGCTTCGAGTGATTCAAAATAACGAAAAATCAGAATATAAGATACATTTGCACGAGAATTACATGCGAAACGTCAAAAAACCCGGGAAAACCAAAAACCTTGCAAATTCTTCATAGACTGGCTACATACTCCATATAGACTGTCACAAAGCGTAACAATGTCAAACGTGAATAATTTTATGGTGCAATTGAAAATCAGGACCGAAAGTAGAGTTTGATAGAAACCAAAATGGAGGGTCAGAACTCTAGAATATCGAAATTAGAAACTCACCTAACGCATGTGTTGAACTTAGAACGTAATGTTAATAACACGACATAACAAATTGAGACGGTCCATGGTGAAATAAAAGCTATGAAATTAAAAATGTCAGAATATGAGAGCGCAATAAGACACTATAGTGACATGTGTGATGATATAACACATAATAGCACAGTCACAGACAGAAACATTAACAACATAAAAAACAAGTCGATGAACTTAAACAATTACAACAAGAGACAATAAACCAACTAGAACAGATAAACGATAAAATTGTTGACTTACAATGGCGAAGTATGCGTGATAACCTGATATTCTCCAGTATTGAAGAAGCACCGGACTTCAAAGAAAATGGAGAAGATTGCGAGGCAGTTATTAAAAAATTTATAGCAAACCAAATGCAGCTAGAAGATGACTTTCCCTTTGATCGTGTTCATCTCGGGCGGTATAACAGTGAGGCTGAATACCCGAGGCCTATAGTCGCGAAATTTACTTTTCACAGTAGAGTACGTACGACAAAATGCACCTAACACCAAAAAAAAGACACAAATTATACCGTGAAAAAAACAATCCCACAAGAAATAGAAACAAAACGAAAACCATTATATAACATAGCGAAGGAGGCCCAGAAAAACCAGAACAATAAAGTGCGACTTGTACAGGATAAATTATTCATTAATAACAAACAGAATTTCCCCGGTCAACAAATACCCGGTGTTACGATTCAAGAAACGAACAGACACACGAACACAAATGAACAACATAACAACGCAGAAACAAGAAGACAGTTCACGCGACCATACACTCAACACACAAATCAGAAAATGCAACATCAAACAAACGAACAATTACGAACAAGAACTTTTAAACGAACAGTAGTGGCATCACGGAGGGTCCCACGAACTGACAGACCATACACGCAAAATAGGTTCAGTGTTTTTGACTCTGATTGTGAATTTACGCCCCCGCGCCGTGATATGTTAACTGGTAAAACCAAGGCGAAATCTCCGCTGGACCAGGATATCAACAATAAAAAACAGCGCGAGGAATCTTCGGAGAGCCAGTCTGACACAGAGGAGACACCAGCCCAAACACCTGTGGATACCTCACAACGACAACAACAACAAAATACAATTGACAGTAATCAAACAGACAGCCAGACGGATATGTTTTCACAAGACGATCAACAGTCACGCCTATCACCAGATGCACGGGAATTAAACCGTCTGCACACTCTACTAACATTGAATAGGGATTAGTGGGAGACGGCCTAAATAATAGAGTCAATTATTTATTTGACAAAAGTAAATCTTAAAAACTTAAAGGAAAATGAAATAAAGATACTGTGTTTAAATGTTTGTGGATTAAGTTCAAAACTACAAGTACCAGAATTTGTTTCATTCTTAAATAAGTACATGTACGATATTATTGGATTACAAGAAACAAAAACGGATGAATCGGATTTTATACAGTAAGATGGATTTTATGTGCATCTTTTGAACAGAGTAAATCTCTCTAGACGTAAATCGGGTGGTATTTCGTTATTTGTAAAACGGGAAATAGCACAATATGTTACAGTTGACAATAATTCTAAAAGTAAATTAGTTAATTTTTTTACAATATCAAAACACTTATATGGCAATTTTTAGAAAAGTTTGACCGATTTAAAGTGTGGCATTGTATATTTGCCCCCCATCTAGCTCAAAATATGCACATGATGATCCATTTATTGAATTGCAATGTGAACTAAGTAGGTATTGCTCTAATTCAGGGCATATTCTTCTCTTTGGTGATTACAACTCCCGATGTGGCAGTTTACCAGATTTTGTTTTGTTCGATAATTTTATTTCTGATACATATGACTTAGAGCATGTTCAAAATGAAGAAGCCGATATGCTTTCAAACTTTTATACGTATAACATACCTCTTGAAAGGAAGTATTGTGATAGGTTTGTGAATAACTATGGTCATATTTTTATTGAGCATTGTAAACAAAACATTTTATATATTTTGAACGGACGAATATGTCACAGGGTGAGAAAGAATGTGCAGCCAGACCGGGACTCGAACCCGGGACCCCTCGCTTACAGGGCGAGTGCTCTCCCGACCGAGCTATCCGTCCGCATACACATCTTCTCCCCAGATAGTGACTAGATTCGTACCGTGACATACACCCCCTCAAATTTGGAAATTCGTCCTCGAATTCCAGAGAGTTATGTGTATTTATTTCGCTATTACAGGCTGGTGGCCACCCCTGCTAGCTATCACGGTCCCCCATTGAGCGCCAAATGTCACAGGGTGAGAAAGAATGTGCAGCCAGACCGGGACTCGAACCCGGGACCCCTCGCTTACAGGGCGAGTGCTCTCCCGACCGAGCTATCCGTCCGCATACACATCTTCTCCCCAGATAGTGACTAGATTCGTACCGTGACGGTACCGATTACACAGATCCAAAGCCGACCTGTAAGAATATTAGTACAGTAGATTATTATTTATCTACATCTCCCGTTTTCAAAAACATAATTGATCTTAAAGTTGAAGATTTTTGTAACCTTTACTCCGATATTCACTGTCCAGTCTCTTTGACTCTTAAATCACACATATTGCCAGAAATCGAAAAATGCACACACAATGACGAAAACATTTCATTTACAAAATTATGGAACCCGGATAAACGTGATATATTTGTCGAAAATCTAGATACTTTGCAAATGATAGAAATTGAAAATAAAATCGATCAAATGTCAGAACTGGATAATTTTAACCAAAATTCAATAGATGATATATGTAATAAAATCGCAAGACTTTTTGAATGTAGCTCAAAAGAATATTTTGGTACGGTAGGAAAGAAATTAGTTAATCATAAGCAAAGTTCAAAGCAAGACTGGTTCGATCCAACATGCCGTCATATGCGTAACGTTTATAATAAAAGTCGACGTCTTTATAATAAATACAAAAATACGTACTTTAAAAACTTGCTTAAAGACAAAAACACTATAAGACTCGCACGTAACAAGTTCAACAATGACAAAATTGAAAACCCCGAAATTTAAGATGCGCTAACCCAAAGCAGTATTTGAAAATCATTAACTCCTGTAAAAGTGAAAATCAAACATCGGCATCGCTCAATGACTTTTATCAATATTTAAAGGGTATAAATGAAAATCAAACCGACGATGATGACGATATTAACGTTTCTTTAAACATTAGTGACGAAATTAACGAAGAAATAAATTTACCGATTACCGATGAAGAAATCTTGCGTGCTATATAAAAGCACTTAAAAACAGTAAATCTCCAGGTGTAGACAACATTTTAAACGAACATATAAAATCAACGGCTCATATAAGGTACCAATTTATAAAAAAAACTGTTCAAAATTATATTTAATAAAGGTATTGTACCTGAAAGTTGGACGGTTGGTATAATAAAACCTATTTTCAAAGGAAAGGGGGTACCGTCCTCCCCGGAAAACTATCGCCCAATTTCTTTGTTAAGTTGTTTTGGGAAATCATTTACCAGCATTATCAATAACAGGTTAAGCTCTTTCTTTGAAAAAAAAATGGATTGATTAAAAACACACAAACAGGTTTCCGTAAAAACCATTCAACTGTTGATCACATTTTTGTATTAAAAAGTCTTATAGACATTGTCAACTCTGAAAAAAAAGAATTTGATTTGTTGCTTTGTTGATTTTAAACAATGTTTTGATTCCATATGGAGAGCCGGCTTATGGCAAAAATTATTGAAAGAAAAAATAAAGGGAAATGTTTTAACTTGATATTTAACATCTATAATATTATTAAGTCATCAGTTAAAAATTGTGAAGGTATGTCAGCATTTTCAGCTGCTTCAATGGGGTGAGACAAGGTGAGAACCTTTCACCGTATCTATTTAGCATATTTCTTAATGATTTAGAAAATTATTTAACGGAAAATGGCATTGAAGGTATATCCAAACATTTTATTACTGACGACATATACACATATCTTAAAATTTTTATTCTCTTGTATGCTGACGACACTGTAATACTTACCGAAAACGAAACCGATATGCAACAAGCACTTGACCATTTTCACAACGACTGTAAAACTTGGAAATTAAATGTTAATACAGATAAAACAAAAATTGTAACATTTTCGAAGAAAAGAAGAGCGTCTAACCGAAAATATAAATTAGGGGAAGTCGAACTCGAAAACGTGGATGAGTACAAATATTTAGGCATATTCTTTACAAAAAACGGTTCATTTACAAAAACAAAAGCATACAATTAACGTCAGTAAAAACGCAACTTTGCATTTTTTTGGATACCATTCATTCAGATTGACAAGAATAAGTAAATGAACACATTCAGCTTACCTTTTAATGATAGCCCAAGACAATTAACGCAAAGATTATTGCGATATTAAATTTTATTATCATTTTTAAAACAAAGGAAAATGGTTACACACCACTTAGAGAATGTTCAAAAATTCAATTACCACTCACGGTTTATTTCATTGTCAGTCAGAACGTTATTTCCACTATAAACATTAATAATGGGTATGACCGCCATTGGCGTTCACAATCTCAACACAGCGTTTTCTCATTGATCGCACTAACCGTCGAACGTAATGTAACGGCACTCGATCCCATTCTCGACGTAATGCTGCCTGGAGGTCTTGAACATTGTCTAACTGAAGTTTCCTTATACGCGTTTTAAGACAATCCTAGCAGTGTTCAATAGGATTAAGGTCGGCAGATTGTGCTGGCCAGTTTTCAAGAACATCAATGTTGCTGTTGCGTAAGTACTGGGTAGTAACTCGTGCGACATGTGGCCTTGCGTTATCATGTTGCAAGACCATGCCTGGGAACCGACGTAAATAAGGAACAGCCACTGGATGCAAGACGTCGTCAACATAACGCTGGGCTGTTAACCCACGGCCACGACCTCTACGACCTCCTCTTCCAACCCCAGGGTTAACAAAAACTAACTCCGTTTTTCCATGGCAGGAAATTCCAGCCCAGATCATAACAGATGCTTTTCCCCACCTGTCAACTTCTCTAATACACGCATCGTGGAAGCGTTCACCAGTTCGACGGTAAATGTGTTGGCGTTTGTCACTTGAATCCACCATTACTTTGTCTCGTCAGAAAATAGCACATTGTCCCATTGGCAGTGTCTCCATCAAGCATGCGCAGCAGCCAAATTCATACGGTTACGCCTGTGAACAGCGGTCAGTCTAGCACCATGATAAGGACGTCGGCAACGTAGTCTTGCGTCAAGTAGACGTCGTCTTACAGTTCTTGCACTTATTCTGGGTCTGTTCCGTCCTGGCATGTTTCTGGCAGTTACGGTGGCGTTCAAAAACCGGTTCCGTAAATGTGATAGACGTATCGCACGGTCCTGACGTTCGGTGGTCACCCGTGGTTGCCCTGGTCGTGGACGGTCGTCCACTGATCCTGTTTCCGTGTACCGTCTATGTAGACGTAAAATCGTCGACTTATGCACCCCAAATTCAACTGCTTCATCTTGGTAGCGACGACCAGCCTCAATATGTCCGATTGCGCGCAAACGTTCAGCTCTCGAAAGTCGCATTTTAATTTGGAATTTTTTTTTTTTTTGCGTATTTTAACTATTGACATAAAGAACTCAGTAGAAAGTGTCAAAACTAACATGTATACTCACCCTCAGTTGGGATACACGAGATGCACGTGCATTTCGATAAATTCATTTTAAAGCTTTTGTATTGACTACACAGTTGAAACTGTATAGGCAATTGCCGGTTTATCTACAGGCCAATTCATACATACCAATTTAATAAAATAATATTTGGATTTTTTTAGATATAAATATTTTAAAAAGTTGCAGAATTAAAGTCCTTAAGTATATATTGCAGAGCATGCAAACAAAGCTCTATTTTCACTTCTCTGGAATATCAATTCTCTATCGTTACCCTTCGATTTGCAAATAGACCTTTTCCAAAAAACAGTAAAACCTATTCTGCTTTTTGATCAGAAATATGGGGATTTGGAAATCTAGACATATTAGAACGTGTACAGTTGCGATTCTATAAATATATTTTTAAAATGAAGAAATCCACACCGCCTTATATGATATATGGTGAATTAGGAATCTTTCCGTTAAGCGTAGATATTCAAAATCAAATGTTATCTTACTGGGCGAAACTTATCGATGGTCCCGCAAATATTTTAAATCCAAAACTGGCAACTAAAGTTAATAATTTACTTTACAGTTTATATTCTGAAAAGCGTATTAAGTCCACATGGCTTGATAATATAAAAAAAAAACATTGTAACTTAGGATTCTCTGGAATTTGGTACAGTCAAAGTTTTCTGAATGCAAAATGTCTAAACAAAACAACGAAACAAAAACTCGCAGATAGTTTTATACAAAATTGGCGAAATGAAATCGCAAGAACTTCAAATTCAAATTTTTATAATTTTTTTAAGACAGATTTTAAAAGAAGTCAGTATATTGATGCTTTACCTCAAAAAAGCTGTAGAAATCTTATTTTGTTTCTCACCAGAAATCATCGTTTACCGGTTTACCGGTTGAAATAGGAAGGTGGAGGGGCATACCTCTTGATGATAGAAAGTGCAGTTTTTGTAATGAACTTGGAGATGAATTTCACATTTTGCTTGTTTGTAAACAATTTCATTATGAACGAAAGAGATTTGTTAAACAATATAACTTGAGAAGGCCAAATATGTTAAAATTTATAGAATAAATAAGTACAGAAAGCAAAAATGGATTACGTAATTTAGGATACTTGGCTGGAAAGATTTTGAGAGCTATTAACTGACACGTTTAAGAACTTACCTTATTTTCGAGATAATTTGTAAATAGTAACAGAGTTAAACTTTAACATATCTAAAACATAAAAATCCTTGAACATAGCTAGACTTTCTCTTGAAAGTCTAAGGTCCTACAGCTATACTACTGATATTGTTAAGGCAAATATATTTCTGTATAACATTATTTGTGATTTTCATGCTTTTACATGTTTTATGCACTAAACTCATTTGCTTACTTAACCTATATTTTCTGGCGTAAGCCGTTCCCTATGTATATGTTAAGACGTGAGCTAGTATACTTACACTGTTAATCTATATGTCGCCATGACCATAACTACATATTTATCTATTTCTGTTTTTTGTATGAACCTTAGCGCATGAATAAAAGTTGAAAGTTGAACCTTCGGTCTCTTGTGATATTGCTAACATACCCAACTTGAAACATAGAAATCTTCAAATTACATACTGGTACATGTTAAATATATCATTTGTATTATCACGTGTGTTGTACAAAACTTGTACTGAAAATATGAAGGACGAGTCCATTTCAGTGCCATCCGGGAGATGAAGCACTTTTAATTTCTACTCTGAAGATTACTTCGTTATTTTGGCCTAAAACATCCACACAATGCGCATAAGAGTCGAAATGATTGGTAAAATAGCAATATGTCGCTAACATAATTATACCCTTTTAACTTATGAGCAGGTAATTGTGATTTAAAATCAAGTTGGTAAAGCGCCACATTCCTCTGGCGTGGGTGTCTAGTGATGCAATTGAAATGAATCTAGCGGAAAATGATAACTTGTACAAAATCCGGTCTATATTTCAGAGCAAAAATGTTAGTGCATGAACTAGTACTAGTAAGTTATGGAAGTAGTATTCATAATAGTATTAAATATGTAAAAAGCACTCAGTGAAATTACTGGACACCTGGTCGCTTGTATATATTCGGTAACACATAGAATTCAGGATAAGTCACAGACAGTTTATTATGTGGTTTTGTCGTGTAAGTCTAGTAAAAGTTTTGCATGCTTTGAGTCCGTTAGCCTCTCGGGTCTGGGTGGATTCGTACGTACACTCGATGCATGAAAGATTTTATTAAACTGCAAAGAAAATTGAATTTGATTGGATAATTTGTCGTTTATGTACATATAGGTCCGCACTTACGTAAATACGAAATGCACATGACTTGAATTCCCCAATACATGAGGACAACAAAACGTGATTTTAATATGCTTTGTCCACTTTTTTTATTTTAATATGCTTTGTCCACTTTTTTAACGCTAAGTTACTGTCGTTAATTGTGTAATTTCTGTGCACGCCGGCCTTAACATTCGACATGGTTGACGGATTAGGAAAAACGTTACTTGGCCTGCTTATGGCAAGGTAAAAAACATGACCTGCGTTTCCCAATAATTTTTGGCAAAAGCCTATGTTAATGGATCAGGCTGTAGTGTAAAGCAGGCGTCATCGAAAGTACGGAAATGCCAACAAAAATTTAAAACAAAAAGTATGTTAAATGCTGATTTTGGTTGACAATTAGTTTACTAACTGTATAAATCCTTGTCCAGCGTTCAAGTATCATCGTCACGGTGGTGTTAACGAAATCTTCTGCTGATATTCAGTCTTTGTATTCGGATGGTCGAATATAAAACTGCATAAATCCATTTGTAAAACATTTCTGTCAATCACATGTTATGTTGGGCCTAAAATAAATATTATTTGTTTCCCCATCCACGACCGACCCGAAAAAATCGGCGCGACCCGAAAATTTTTTTATAATTGCTGAACCTTATGTGATATTTCTTTTATTTGGTACGGAAACCTGGAAACGAAAAATCATTTATTTCGAAACATTAAACAGTACGAACCCGATCGCAAGTAAGTATAAGAGCAGTCGGAGATTATCAGATGCTTGGCGATAACCCATACCTCGCGAAAGGCGTTACAATCGAAAAGGTCCGACAGAATTTGCTTCAGTCCGGTAAAATGTCGCAAGTCCTCGGTCATTCTGTCCGGCGACTTTAATTCTAAGGAATGCAATAATTCCTTCTTCATAAACTCCGGTTATTTTCCTTCAGTCACATTAAAATGATTTCTGATTGAATGCCTGATTGCTTTTGTCCAATCGCGAATTCGATAACATCATCTTAAGACAGGAAAATAGTGTTTGGGCTGTCTAGCTCTGGCAGAGGATATTCTGTGCTCAAACTGGGGACATTTCACGAAGCACAGAGCTAATGCGGGTGTCTAGGCCATTCCGTTTTGATTTTTAACTCACGGAAAAAATAACATGGAAGTCTAACAAAGTTTTATGAGATAAAACTGTGAATTCGTTTGCAAGACAGGCGATCGGCAGTCGAAGTAAGTTATTATGATAAACCATTTTCTTGTTTGTTATTCTGTATTAAAATGAACTCGGTCTAAACAAAAACTTTAAGATTTAAGGGTGAAAGTTTGTTAAAATTGAAATATAATTTAATACTACCTAAAAAGACAAAAACTAAATATTTTGCAATATCATCTCCGTCTTTTTTTCCAGTTCGGCAGATTTTCTTACGGTCCGGCAGAATTTCATTACTCATCGGACTGGATGACCGGATTTTTTTTACCCTTTCGCGAAGACCTTAACCCAGGGAACATTCTGTTTGCGTCTCTGTTAAAAATGGAGACACCAGTCGTTCTTTGGTATCCAAGAAAATTTGTAGATTGTCAACAAATTTGACAATGTGTGACATTGATGACGAAGTTGTTTAGCCTGTTGGTGATAGGGCAATTGAAAGCAAAGGAATATCACCGGCTGTCCTGTTTGCAGCACTTGATTTGCAAAAGAGTCAGTGTCCTGTTTCATGTTAAAAATATTGCAACACTGAAATGATCAGTGGTATGGAGGTTTATTTCATAATTTATATAACACTGTTCCTGGGCATGCTTATTACAAGGACGACTTGGTAATTTTGCAGAGAAAGGCATTCATTTATATTTAAATGTTAGAGAGTTCTTATTTCCCTTGGAGTTAATCTTAGAATATCTTAATGTGGATTATTAATTGAAAAAAGACCTGCCCTACCTACCCAAACTAAATCTGATTTGGTTGAGATGGGGAAACAAAGAATATTTAAGTCTGGCCTTATTTCATGGTTATAGTCTGCCACTGGGTATCTACGACCTCAATAATTTACAGCTAGAATGAAATCCAATATTGAAATGTGTTTCCTTTTTCCTCAGGCTTATACTCCTGGGCGACATGTGTGTAGGGTAATAGCTGTTAGCTAAACTGTACTGCGACTTGAATTATTATTTAACAAAAACAATAGAGCTTCATTTGATTGTTTCGAAAGTGAATAATCAAACTGTATACCGGTAATTGGTAAGAAATATAAAAATGACATTACATACTGTAGGCTTAGGTTTGCAATGAAGGTGATTTGTTTCGTATCCTTGAAAATTAAGCAATACCATTTTAATCCATCAATAGATTACAACAATACATTGAACTAATGAAACTGCCCTTTGTGATTGACGATTCGGTACGGTCTTCGATAAAACCAATCGTTAAAGAAGTGACAACGCACAAATAACTTGTTTAGAAGAACACTGTTTTCTTTTAATTCCGACTTTCGGCAAAAAGTAAATCTTAAGAGAATGGCTCATATAATATAAACATGTATATGTATGTGAAATACTAAACATTAGATTAAAGCTTATTTTCTAAATGTATATTAATGTACGAGGGATGATCCAAAATAACGTAGACTTTTGTTATTGCATCTTTATTTGAAACACGTTCATAATAAATTATATACTAAATTCAACCAGAACACAAACGTAACAAACTGAGCTAATATATTCATGTGTTTAAAAGATTTCAAAAGCGCGGCGCATATTTGAATAACCATGGTAACACGCAGGCGGCGCACGCCATTGCCATTTTGCTTTATAAAGCAAATACCTGTTAATATAAACAAAACTACTACCGGTAAAAGAGCCAAACTTCCCAACGTCAAAGCGCGGTATACGAATGATGTCATGCCAAAATTTTACGTCATTCGGACTTTGCGTTTTAAAAGCAGTCAATATTTAAGAGAGCTATCACCAACGTGAAAACGTCAAAAATGTCGTCGTCAGACCGCCCGGAAATACGCGCTTTTATAAAATTCCGCCATGATCTTTGAAAATCACCTCCTGAAAACCTAAAATAATTTAGCAGACGCAAACGAAAACTTCCGTAAGCCGAGCTGTCGCTTTTGAGTGGTATCAGTGGGGTTTTACGGTCAGGAGAGCCATTACATAGGCATTGGGTAAGGGGAAAAATACAAAAATATCGGCGTTACGGCAGCGACGTCAAGCCAAGAGGCAATTGAAGCGGACAAAAGTTCAACTGTTGTGGCGCTTTTCGAGATATTCTTGACTGGATGAGGTAGCGTGCAACGGATACTGCTGAACAAATTACATATTTAAAGATATGTTAATAATAATTAACAAATTTGTTTTTCAGAAAATGTTTTTGCTTAGTATTTGAATCATTAAGAAGTCAAAAATTATCAATTAAGAAAATAAGCTATTTATTTTAATAACACTTGAGTAAACAACGATAGAGACTGTGTCCATAATCCAAAGACTTGTTATATTATAACAAATACAAATTTGCGATGAATTATTTTTACAGGTAAACGCACGTGGCTAAAGAACCGAAATACTGTGGGTATTGCATTCCCGGTCGTTTCTTCGGCGGTACGATCGAGAAGAGACCAATTTCTTGATCGCCTCATAACCACTTGCGAGGCTTTGACCAGCAATAAAACACAGTTATGTTCGGTCAATGGGTTCCACGGCATTGCATTCCAATTACGTGGGTCTATTAAAAAATATTTGAATATACGCCGCTTCGCTAACGCTGCGCCCGTGAATTAACGTCGTTGACGTTGAGAGATCTAATTTGACGTGCGCCGGATAGCGCTTAGTGTATGATTTTAATTGTTCATAGTTTTTTTACGCAATGTTGTATTATGCTGATATTTTGTAAAAATATGCTTGACATATTCCGATTTAAGCTTGTGTAATTTTATTTGTGGTATTTTGAATAATATAAAAACTATAACAAATGTCTACGTTATTTTGGATCATCCCTCGTATATAATCGTATGTATGTTCACGTTATTAACGACATTTTAGGATATCGTTAAGCTAAACTGCACTTTTCTCTTCCTCTCTTCTTTTTCGCTGCGTGGGGAAGGTGTGGGGTAGGCTGAGTTTTGTGAGTGTAGCGATTCCTGAAATGCGTCTTTCACATTTTTAATCCGAATCTGAGTCGGTGAAGTACATGTATGCATTTTGAAACATAAATTCATGTAAAACTCTCTCAGTTCTAGCTGCATTTTGAAGTGCCGCTGTCAAAAGCTTTTCCTCAAGATAATTTTGAAGATCACTGTCCATCATTTGCGCTTGACGATGTAACCGGTTGATACGAGTTTGTTTCCAGTCTCTGAGTCGTTTCTCTGCTTCTTCTTTCCGTTTTCTTTCCTCAGCCTCTCGTCTTTCTTCAAACTGTCTCCTTTGTTCACGCAAAGATTTCTCAGCTTCATATCGTTTCTCTTTCAGAGAATCTGAAATTATTTTCACGCAGATTGAATTAATTTGTATTTCACTGAAACTGCAACTTCAAAAAAGAGTATTTCCATTTTTAACCGAAACTAAAGAGGCCATGATAATCGTTAGCTTCAACCTTAAAAAGTCACTCCCACAAAAGCTGAGTTTTAAAAAGTCTTAACTACAACAGAAAATTGAACCATTCTTTAAAATTGAATGTACTGCTTAAACATGTAAATACACATACACGTATGAAAATTTAACAACCACTTTGAAGAAACATTTAAATATAAATAACACTTCTTGAATAATTTTATTATGAAATCACACGAAATCACACGAGGAACCTAAGATAAAAAAACGTTAACTTTAAAACGAATTTGTACTGGCTGATTCGAAGAGGAAGAATTTTCGTATTTTCAATTTCATCATTTACCGAGATTATTCGGCTTGAACAGGTTTCCAAGTGTAGCCCATACAATATTATAAATATGAGGAATGTTTGAAATCTAGCTGGAGGGGAGAAAAGGAATTTTTTAAAATTTACTTTGATACAAGAACCTGTTGGGTCTGTGTGAGGTTGGTGCACGCTAGAACCTGGTTTAAACCCCCAGTAGCAATTTGTTTTGCCACTGATCGTTCCCCAGATATCCCTTTTACGTTAGTTGTTTGTGGCGTCCTATTTCAATTGACATACTTATAACAAACATGCTCTCTCTCTACCTCTCTCTACCTCTCTTCTTTTTCGCTGCGTGGGGAGGCTGTGTTTTGTGAGTGTGGCTATTCCTGATATGCATATATTACCTTTTTATGACACTATGTAAAATATTTATTGATTCCGAGCGGTTTCCTGTGTGTTGATTTTATTTAGCTGTAAAAAAGCGGTTTTGAAACTTTCTACCCAGCTTGCATATTTACTAAATATGTATGAAATTAAATACATATAGTTAACACACAGAAACTTGCTTTCAAGATTTATTTTTTAAACCTGGAACCTGGATTAAACCCTAGAACCTGGTTTAAACCCTTCAGTGACAATCTGATCTGCCACTGGCAGTTCCAGAGCGGTAACCCCTCGTTTTTGTTAATTGTTTGCGGTGTCTGTTTTGAAGCTGATTATTTTATTAACCATGCTTTTCTTCTTCTTGGCTGTGTGGGGAGGCTGTTTTTCTGATTGTGGCATCTCTTATTTCACTTTTTTACATATTTTACCCATGGGCTTCTATTATTATATTAAATATGTAAGTATAATATATGAACAAAACATCTACAACTAGTAGCTTTTAAAATTGCTTACTTTCCCTTCGAAGATCGTTCAACTTCTTATTTTCTTCGAAAATTTCTTCCTCGTCAAACCTCCTCATTTCTAAGAACTTTTCAAAAGCTTTTTTTCTCTGAAAAGAAAACATCACATGTAGTGTTAAAGGCTATTTAACCAATACTCTCTGCTGTGTTACTTTTGCTATTTCGTCAAATGAAATTTTATGCAATAAGGATCTTTGTTAATGATGATATCTTTCTTACATCTTCACGGAGATATACATGGTCTTAAATATGATGTAAACAATTATCAAATTCAGTATCAATTAAAAATATCAATTAAATAACATTTATCGTGTTAATCTCAACAGTGTGTATAAAATATAACACACAAGAACAATTATTTTATAATAATATTTTCTGTTAATGTTACCTTTCCATAATAGTGTTTTATGCTAGTTATTTCTGAATATTAATCATCGATATTGTTGTTTAAAAGACGACCTACTTACACAATCAATAACTAAAGTTAATTTATATTTGTTCTTATTACTCTGTTATTTACACTATTAATGCGGTGTTGTAAATGCCATCGACATTTAATAATCACTGAAATTTCATGAAAAACTTCTATTCATTCAAATATATAATTTATTTAAGGCATCGCCACACTCCTCCCAATCCTATTCATCGATAAAATAAAAATCATCAAATCTCAGTAATGACAAAATGTCATTCAATGAAACTTTGCACAAATGAAGGTTACTAATGTATCTTTATTTTGCATACAGTAAGACAAAATAGAAAAGTAAAGAAACAAAGCTAGACCTAAAAATTCCTTGAATTCTATTTACATAAATTCACAAAAACTAGGCGATGCAGAACATAACTTTAAATTCCCTCGTGAGCGCAATGATACTGACAAGAAAATGTTGTGTACTTTGTAAAAAACGTTCAACTATTACAAGAGAAATCAGTGATTGTCATCAGTTTACGCGACCAGGAAATAGAAGGTCAAACACACTTTTACTAATATCTCGTAAAGTTTACATAAGTAAATCATGAGGACACAATAAATTGTTGTCAGTATCAAATAACTTATGTGGGCATTTAAAATGATGTTTTGTGTTCTTTAGTTTTTGTGAATTTATGTAAATAGAAGTTGTGGGAATTTTTAGATCTCGCTATTTTTCTTTACTTTTCTTATATGTCTTACCATCTGTAAAATAAAGATACATTAATAACATACACTTGTGCAAAGTTTCATTTAACAGCATTTTGCCGTTATTGAGATTTTGATAATTTTCTTTTTATCGATGAATAGAATTGGGAGGAGTGTGGCAGGCCCTTAATGGGGTTTCAAATACGCAGATGCATATAAAAAGATTCACCCTTTAAAAAGTTTCATTCGAGGACTATTAGGAACCGCTATCCTTGAAATAGGAGAAGCACCCTACTGGTGTTTGTTACATCGTTAGAATTGTAAAGACAGTTCAACTCAATTCAAATCAATTGGTTATAATCCATAAACAACGGATTGTTACAAGAATTTAAGAGTAGTGCCAGACGACAAGAAACACCGTCGATAGCAAATTATATTTTATGCATCCTCCAATTGAGCTTCTAGTTATTCCTAACTTGTTTTGAATGACTATCATAGCACAGAACATACTACCCTTAACCACATTACAGCCTTTTCCAAACTTGAAAAAATGTTTTATTAAATTAAACTAATAATAGGAGCTCCTGCAATGACAGATTTTGAAAACGTCTCATTCAGTGTCTTTAACACCTTAGTTTCTTTGACTGTTTATCAGTAGTGTCTTACTTAAAATTAATAAACCTATACTTATATTCCTCCCAACATGTTGGGTGTATGGGGAGACTGTTTTTTCTGGCTATGGTTTTACCTCATATATACCGAGCAAACATGAAAACTTACCCTTTTCTAAATTCAAAAATTTTAATAAGCGATGGTTTAATTTATTCTTATTTTATTTTGTGGTATTTGCACATATCTGGGCATTTAAGGAAGATGTTGTTATTTCTTCAACAGGGGCCAAAGTTATCTGCTCTTACCTAAATAATGATGAGATCGATATATATTTACATGAAAGTCTCAGATTATTTGACAGTCAAATTTAGCAGTTTATGGCATATACAGAAGGAAAAACACAATACTTAAAGTCTATTGATGCAAAGAAATAAGATACTTAAATACCCGTTTTTTGTAAATTACAAAATTGTACCTCCCTTTGAATTTAAGAAAGAACAAAATCCAAATCCTAATTTTCCTCAACCAAATAACTGTTTTTCAAATTTCCTTTTTTTAAATTGATAGATACTGAACCGAAAACTTCCAAGATAAACATTTTAGTGATAATATTCCTCGAAATATTTGCATCCATTGGCATAATTGAAGTAATAGGAGTTTACCGTGTTATTTTGTCAAGTTTTCAGTTTTGCTCAGCATACATGTTCACATATTTTTTTGCAATATCGTTATATAATGATAAGCGTTTCAACAACCAGCAAGGCTTTCTTTCCATTCTGACCATTTTAAGACCGTACCCTACCTGTCAGTTTTGTCTCTGTAATGTTTACTATGTAAATTGCTGGTTAATGTTTTTTTATTTTTTTGTGTTTTGCTTTCTTACTGGTCTAAGCGGAAAGGAATGTAGATATGTATGTGGCTACTTTTAACCATTCTCACATGTCATTGAAATTGACTCACACGCGTAATAAAAAATAATACGTTTTTCTTTATTTACCTGTAATGAGGTCTATTTGTTTATTTTAAGGAATTTTGAATAAATATTGCAGTTTACCTGTTCCTCAGCTTCGAAATTATTTTGATTCCATCTTTTCTTGAACACTTGCATTTTCATCTTATAGTCTTCTAGTCCTCCGATTCGATAATAGCTTTGTTTTGATCCAACTATCATATTATAAAGCATCGGTATAGAACGCATCCAATGTGAATAGCACTGTTTATTATTGTCGTTTTGCACTTCAGTAATGGTTTTCTCGATTTGAGTCTAAAATAATATAAATAAAACATCTTTTAAACTGTACGTAAACCTGTAAATTATTCCATCAAACTTATGCAATTAAAACTTTTATTTACCAAAAAATACCCTCAAGTGAGATATTTTATGTTATAACGATTACATTTATGGTGCAAAATAAATAAGGTGGTTGACGTAGTTCACGTTCTAAGGCGGTTCTCTTTTTTGTGTAGTCGTTTTAGAAATCGATAATTTGATAGATGATATTATACTCTCTTTTCCTTACGCTTTTTGGCGGTGTGGAGATGTTTTCTGAGTCTTGCTTTTCCTGATATGCATGTCTCACTTTGTTATGTGTGTGGCGGTGCATGCTCGATTCCCGTCTAAGGTTTATCATTTATGATTAATAAAGCAGTAAAAGTATTTATGTTGTGTTGGTGGCCGTTCAGTATTACATTGTGAATATGTAAGAATTGATATCATGTGTGTCACATGTATTAGCGTTATTACCACAACCTTATTGTACCCATCCTTTGGGTGTACAATATACATTTAATTGAGATAGCAAACCAAAGAACAACCATTCATTCATAACGGCACACACTCTTATCCAGATACGGCCCCAATAGCTAACCGTACATGGTAACTGAACGTACATCTTTTTTATTCAAAAGAGGTCAGCGCAATCTTAAGATCGAAAAAATAACTAAACAGCAATTTAATGTTACTGCTGTAAGGGTTTGATTGCAAATATCACGTTTCAGATAAGCTATTTGTGAACATTTACTATGTAACAGTAGAACTGTAAACCTTTCAAATTTGAGCCACTTTTCTTGTTGTTGGTGGTGGTGGTGTTTTTGTAGATTTCTAGACAAATCGCATTTTAGTGTTTATTAAATTGACATCATCATATTATATAACCTAATAGTTTAATGTTTCGTTATATTACGATCTTTTTTAACAAATGATTCAAAACAAATAAGTTTAACTTACAATCGCTTCTTTTACATATTTCTCATTATGCCCGCTAATGATCGTTTCTCGGACGTCTTGAAGACAACGTTTCATTTTATTATCACACATTTCTTTAAATTCAGCAGAAGATCGAACTGGGAGTTCAATTGTTTTTATTTCTTTGGCATGTCGCTCCACAATGCATGCGATGCATTTTTCATTCTGCACTTCCGACCATCTTTGTAAAGCACTGGGCACATCGGGTATTTCTCCCACTTGAAATGCCTCTAGAAAGTCTTGGATGAAGGTCGAAAAAGCTGAAACGATGTTAATGTAGTTTTGGTTTCTCTGATATAAATAAAAAATGAGGTTAGATTAAAACACATTTAAACTTAAGATTTGATTATTAGAACAGAACTGAATACTGCTTTATTACTCAAACTATTTAAACATTGGTTTATGAGTATACCATAGGTTAATCAAAAATTCTCCTATGGCATATTTAATTTAAAATGTCAGATACTTTTCGAAAAGCTTATGTTAAAACCAATACATCAATTTAGAAAAATTACTAGATGTAAATAATATTTGTTTATCATGCCACAAAATGTGATGTATAGGTACACTACGATTCCTGCAAAGAAAGAAACACACCCAAACTTCTTATTGATAACCTACGAAAGTAACATTTCAATGTTTCTAAGTGCCAGTTAATATATTCAATAGCCACCATCTGCTGGCAACATTCTCTGATTACATGTATGCAGCTACATCAATCATAAACGACAGTAAAACACAGTTCGTATCAGCGTACCCGTAATCGAAACAAAAATACAATGCACATTCCAGAGGAAATCAGATTTGCACAGTTACATCATTTAAGCAATTGATATAAATATTAGTTTCACGTGGATGATTTGATTTGAAAATCAAATTAAATTTATTTATTTGTAAGTAATCTGTTTAAGGAACGTGAAACATGAATATCTAGAATAGTCATTCTCAGGAATCACAGCCTCCTACAAAGCCAAAGGAAAGAACACATCAATCAACATATAATTATAATTGAATATTAGTACAGAACCATGGAACTTATTGCGTTATAATTTAATATTTCCATCAAGTGCTTTTTATGTAAATTGTGTAATGTTTTGTGACTTTATTATTGAGGGTGTTGGCACTGAATGTAAATAATTACTCCGTAAACATGAACATGTACTCGTAATTCTATCCAATATAATTTTTTTACAGGAGAATGAACATTTTTAAATGCGTTATTTGAAAAGTTAGAATTTTTGCTGAGTGATTATATTTGAAATAATTCAAAAAGAATATGCGTGGCGTTTTCCAATAGTACCTAATCCAGACATATTCCCAACTTTCGGCATGCTTGCTGGTGTTACTGTGTATATGTAATCTTTAAATTTCTTTGTGTCCATCAGGAACTCAGGACTCAAGTCTTCTTCTCTGGCAGTCTCAAGATTTTTCAGGAGATTTTTGTTGCCCGGGCGATCAAACGAAAAACATCTCATACACTTATATAAATTTCGAATTTGTTCCCTTGACATATTTTGAGAAGGTTCTGTAGACTTTGGTTTTAAACTATTCTGTAAATATTCATCTTCAGTAATTACTTGTCCGTTTATCTCCAAATCTAAATTAAAGTCACGAAGACAAACTACTAGTTCAGGCAGGCTCCATGATATATATTTTTTATTTATTTTCGCAGCAATTTTAGACGACAATCTAAAGCTTGTTAAGGATAAGTAAACAACTGATGTTTCATATTTGTATTACCTTTTCTTGTTTTTTCTTTAGTATGTGAGTACGTAAATGTCAATTCACCAAGAAAACATGTACGATTTTTTATATGAGAAACTGACGGGTACATTATCAGGTTGGTGCACAATATAATCTGGTTTCAAACCAGTGGGAAGAAGCTTTGACACTGAACGGTCCAAGGCAGTAAGCCTTTGTGTTCTTTATGTTGTTTGCAGTGCCTTCAATTAAAATATTATACAAGAAGCATACATTTGAATTGATTGAACTTAGGCTGTGTTTCCTAAATGCGGCCTTTACTGTTATTTATTGTCGCACTTTTTTATATTATTTAAAAATTAAAAACGAAACATTCTTTAGTGTGTTACAAAGTCTAGTGTAAGGAGTACACTAAACACAACAGAAATAGTAAAATTTGAATTATGAATGCCGCACAAGAAATTCGCAGAAATAATATAAACGTAGTGGATTAATGAATAAATAAATAACAAAAAGTTAACGCGTGATTTTCAAGAAGTTGTTGTTGTTTGATCATAACATCCAATTTTATGTGACTTTTGTCGTTTATTTCGGATAACTTTTCTTTGAGATATTCAACATTGAAAAGAGTGCACTTTTTACAAAATATACACGTATATCACGCTGATTTTGTATATCATGCATGGTCTTTTTAGCTGAGTAAGCCACTGTTCCATTCAATCAATCAATAATATTCAAATTCAAACCGCTAAACATGTAATCAAACTATACTAAACAATCTCTATTATCGTATAGACTTAGTAACACAAATTGACCTCACTGTACCAATTTCAAACATCACAAGGATACGCGATGCGCTCAATAGCATCCATGTCAAGGGCACCTTTTATATTATAACATACGACTTTGCTCATTAGAACCGTCAACGTAAAGATATGTGTATCATGGTGGGCATTGCCCTGAAAATACATTAAAAAATATTCTTTAAAAATCAATACGTTTAACAAGAATAAAGATGATGATAAAGCTAAACTCATCTGAAATTTTTCTTAAACATGCTGGATGACTTTCAAAATGTCGAGTTATTTTATTGATATGACTATCGCTATCAAATCGCAATACACTTGATTGAATTTTTGGAAATATATAACCATAGTTAAAACTGTACTTAATCTCTTCCTTAATGTCTCCTTTGATAGATAAATTCAACATTAAGTTAAAAGCCAGATAGAGACAGTTCTTATGAATTTGCTTTCATTAAATCGTAAAACATAACTCAGGAGCTCTATTTCTTAGTTCTATTGCTATATCGTTATATGAAAATTAAAGAGCTGGCTTACTTGATTCATTCCCCGTGATTTTGCTGATTCATTTTCTAATCTTTTGTTTCACCATAGGTAACCAAGTGTCAGTTTTGATACAAAATTCCTATTTCTAGTTATTGAGCACGATAATTATGTAGTACTATATTAAAAGTACTTTTAAATTTCTTTTGTTTTAATATTTCGGCCAGTTTAAAGATGTTTCAATATCCAAGTCAATATAGTTTTGGAAATTGATCAAACACCCCAAGGATATATTTCCTGTTGTTTTTTTTTTTAATTTTGCCTTTAGCGTTGGGCCTTCTGTTTAGATCCGTCCATTGTTTTCTCGTTTAGGACACATCCATTCCTTTATCTGAGGACCATACGCCGCTGAACATGGAATGGTATTAATTATTTATCTGAAAATACCGCATTCCAGGTTCCTTTTTCACCCTCCTATACATAGTTTAGGATGGATAATATTGTACTTCTATTGGTGTAAATATTGAGTTGTGCTCAACCTGGGGCTATACAGCGTAGGCAGTAATATGCATTTCCATTACTGTCTATGAACAGGCTCAATCAAACCGAGCCTGCAATATTTTAATATTTGTCGTTTTCGGTAGATTTCAAAGTTTCAATGGTGGATGGGCTAGCGTTTAAGTACAAATTGAACATAAATGTTCACAGTTAGCAGTACACGTATTAGTAGTTAATGAAAAGAAAACATTAACTGTGAAAATTTGTTTTTGCAATTCAACCCAACATTTCGCTAAAAAAAGCTTTGATAAAATGGGTCGTTGTAAAATTAAGATCTGTAAATCTCTAAGTAGTTTACACAAGAGTTTATTATAACCCTTTTTAGGTCACTTATCTTTTTCTTAGTATTACTTAGGATAAAGTTTGAGTATTCAAACAAATGTTTGCTGTGTACAGGTAGAAACGAAGGACAATTGACAATTGCTTGAAACACCTACTTCCCCTTCGTTTGCTTTTCAATGATTCGCAGTATATCCCATTCGGACTTTTAATGAAGACAGCTATGTATTTCAGGCTATCTAATCAAAGCAGCAATTAAAATCGTATCAGGCCTGAATTTTTATTCTCAACACAAAATATTGTTGTTGTTTTATTATTTTTGTTGTTCAAATAAGATTTTTTTACATTTTGTATCTGTTCATCACCTATCCTTGGAATAATTAACACATACTACAGTTGATCTGCTAAACCGGCAAAGAAGTTCTAGACCCCTTTAAACGCTTGATTATTTCTTAACCGCAAACTATGTTTAAATGAAAAAATAGTTTAAATATAGATTCAGAAAAAATGAACGAAGGTATTTTGAAATACTTTCATATACAGTTCAAATTTGTTCGAACTGAATAAACCTTTTCAACGTCACCAAATCCTTCAGTGTCCATAAGCAATAACACTGTGTTTTCCTGTGTTGGATGATCCCTACACCAAACCCATATTCCCTTTGTTGCTGCTTGAATAGTGTTGCCAAGTGGAAAACCTGAAAATGTTCGTCACCTCGTGATAATTGACAAAATATGACGTTAATAATAAATAAGTACATTTATGTTCTTTTCTTAAATGTTGGCATTTAACTACATACTCATACAAGGTACAAGTTTGGTGAAAGTTGCCTCATCTCATATTATGCATGGAACAGTGAGAATAAAATATACATATTACGAGAACAAATACTTGCTTACGTTTATTGACTGGAAGTTTGTGTTGCAAATTGTATATTTAAATGTTGAACTTACTGATAACACACATGTTGTAGATTCTATCACCAAAGAAGAGTTATCGTCACCGAAACGTCCACAAAAGACAACGTTATTGCTTTTACACAATTTTATTACCCAGATTAAAGGCCATTTTTATAAAGACATTAGCCACGTCGCAGGTTTAAATATAATTTAACGATAATGCCAAAATGTAAAATGTACCGAAAATTCCTTAAAATTGAAAATGGTTGCTAAAAGGTAAAAAGAAAGGTCAATTATTTTAAACTACAGAAATTGCTCATCATCCAAGCGATTGTTTTGCTCAGTTAAGTTTAAACTGCGGATGTAAATATTTAACAAAAATGTACTATCTCTAAAATTTCACTTTTATCGTAAAGGGAAACATTCATAATACCTGTTCTTTCCTGTGCAAGTCTGTTCATAAGATATGATTTTCCAGTTCTATAAAGGCCAGTAATTCCCACTACTATAATTGGGTTTTCGATGGCTAAAATTTCCTTGATCACATTGTCCTTTAATCTGAGAATTCCATCTTTACCTGACTCTAGTAAACACTGCGGCGACCTAAATATTTCTAGTTTAGACAAACTGAAACAAAATGGTACTTGTCAGAAATAATGAAAACAACGATTTAAAATAACCATGGCTGATAAATTTTATATGTTATTTTGTCATATTTCATTTAAGATTTACTCACACACATATTTTACGTA
The DNA here is from genome assembly GCA_038501625.1 of Corbicula japonica. Classification (NCBI taxonomy): domain Eukaryota; kingdom Metazoa; phylum Mollusca; class Bivalvia; order Venerida; family Cyrenidae; genus Corbicula; species Corbicula japonica. The sequence goes on along the minus strand of JAZAYU010000494.1, from coordinate 57,020 downwards.
CTTATCAAGCTAAGGGAAAATGATACTAACACGGCGAAATACTTCTATACGACCAATACTGTTAGTTTCTGCTAGATTTTAAGGCGGTTGAATGTTCCCCGACCGCTTTACGAATGATGTTGTGCTTTTTCTCAAATGACAAGATATATCTCTTTTGTCTATATATCTATTATCTACTATTTACAACCGGGATTGCTGGTGACAAAACATTTTAAACAATTTTCAGTAATTAACAAAAATTGCAAAACGTTTTTGCAATACAAATATAAACAACTTTGGAAAGTTATAAGCACATGACAAGGTAAGCCTTGGAGAGGGAACTGATAAAGTATTTATTTAAACCTAAAAAACATCAATAATTAACTTCATACTTATTAGTTACTATTAGCAGTTTAATTTTAACAAATGATTTAAAATATTAAGGCCAAGTCAATTGATAGAATGTTCAGTTATTAAGGATGCCCGCGCGTTATGGTGCGCATTTGCTAACATCTATTAAAAAAGAGGAATAATATGGACTAATTAAATTTCAAGAGCAATTGTTATTTATTTATTAGGTAGCGACAAGTCGGAAAAAAGGAAATACCGATATTGATTCAAGCTGTCTTACAAAAACATTTGTGAATTATGCTCCTCCTTTGACGCAGTTTCAAAGTCTGAGTGTGTTGTAAATAATAAAATAACAATCATCAGGGAGTTACATGTACCATAAATTTTCAATTTCCACCGATCGATTTGGGCCAAAATTTACAAAAGAAGCTAGAAAACATCCCATTATCTATCTGCTGTAGCTGTGTTTGGTCTGCTGTAATTTTACATTAATTCCATTACCAATATTTTTAACAATATAACTGTCTTTAATTAATAACGTTTTAATATTTTTCTTCAAATGTCGTTGCCTCCGATAAATTAACGTTTAAGAAATTTTGAGTTATCTTTGCACTTTATTTATTCTATTTTCTTGATATATAGGTTTTTGTTGTGTAATTAGGTGAATAGGGTAATTTGTGCTATGTTTTCCAAACAAAAGTGAGGAAGTCAGAATATTGAAACAGGGGTGTTTTGTTCAAAGCTCTATATACTGATTCACAAAACATTAAAACAATTGCTAAAACAATTAAATTTAATCTACTTAATCGGTGCAAAATCTAAATACGGCTTACAAATAACAGCTCTGTCGTTTTCTTGCTTTTTTTAATCCAGGGACTCTGGTCTCGGTAAGGACATTGAGTACCCACCATTTTGCTTTACAATACTATTAGCTTCTTATGTTTTATCTGTTTATGTGCTTTTGCTTGCAACATTGTCGAGTTGATGCGTGGGTTGGAGTTATTTCAGCAAGACGACTTGTAATTGTTTGTTCACATGAGAACCTATTGCGGCAAGTATGCGGTTTGATCCCACACTAGAACCTGGTTTAAACCCCCAAAGGCTAATTATTTTGCCACTGACTAATCCAAAGAGGTAACCCACAGCCTCCTTTCCGTCTGAAAAGCATTACCCACGGGTGGGATACCTTAATCTTCGCCGAATACCAATAATAAGGCTGAAGTTTTGTGTGTTTGTAATTGTTGCTTGCAACACTGTCTAGATGTGCCAGATTAACAGCCAAGGTAAGCTGTACATGTATGTTTATTTGAGAACTTAAGGAGGCAGCTGAGCGGTTGGTACAGCCCAGAATATGCTTTAAGACCATAGCGGCAAATACCTGTGACCGTTCAGATAAGGCCACCTGTTAGGCTCCCGTCTTTATCTATTGTGTATGATGCCTTTTGGGGCAGCGTTTTAAGAATGTTGCTTTCTTCTCTTCATTATGGAAATTGCACTCTTTACTGTAAGATTTCATTACATTAGAGATCACTTTAGTATTTTATTTACCTATTAAACTGTGTTGCCAACAACATACAAATCAGATTGTTGTATTATTTACCCCAAAACATTTACCTCATTTTAATCACTGTATTGGTTAAATGCCATTCTTTTCCGATAAATCTGAAATAAAAACGTATTCTTTAATGAATTAAGTAAGTGAACCTTTCTTTAATTATAAGACTGTCTATTTCTTTAGTGTTTTTGCTCTGAAACTCAAATAATTGTAGTTGTGTTATTATTATAATTTAGTTAGGTTTTATTAGCAAGAACAATCGTTATTGAAATTATTTTTTTAGTCTTCACGAAAATAATGAATTAAAAAAACGCAGTTCATTATTGGTGATAAGCCAGGTCTAGAGATGATCGCTATGCATACCTCTTCGGTTTCAAGACGATGTCTGAAGTTTTAGAAATAATCAAGGATTCTATGAATATTTTGAAAAAGAACATAAAAAACTCGATCACTCCCAAAAGCTCTGATGCTCTGTTCCCAGAAAGGTCATTCAGTAACTACCAATTCTGCTTGAAGTACTAAATCCTACTTTCGCTTTATGTCTTTGTCTTGCTTTTGCATGTTTTGGTTCGAGAAGTGGGCAAGTTTATGTTCATTCACCAAAGCAATCTGTACGTCCTATAAAACTGTGTGTGATAATTACAAATCGCCACTAGATGCCTCCTCTCTGGTAAAATTAATCACCATCCGAAAATTTTTATTTAATTTTTCTCTCTGCATTATAATTTAAACGCGTTTAATTTACAATATTTTATTGGTTGAAAACTAGGTTAAAGTCAGCCGAAAAGGAACAATTTATATGACAGAAAATAATCATAACTCGAGGGAAACTCGCATTTGAACGGTCAGTGGCAAGAAAAACGTCTCACTTTGGGTTTGAATAAATAAAACCGAGAATATATTTTAAGTTTAATAACACTTCTACAACTGGTTATTACTCAACTAGTGAATTAGCAGACTTCAAAAATTAAAAGGTCTATGAGTACCCTGATTTAAGATATACTCACGGTGACGAAACAGGACGGTGCCTCGTTGTGCGAATTGCGTTTCGTGTTGCCTTGTTGTCTCGTACAACGGAACCTCGACGTTACTATCTCACGAAGTAATTAACATCGGGACAAAAAACTCCCATTTACACATTGCAAGTAGAACAAATCTCAATGTCATGGAACCTAAACGATGTTAATTGTTGCTGCACATGTCATTTAAGGTCAATAAATTTCGTGGTAGTCTTGTAAAATAGAAACAAGATAGTCACTACTTCACAAAATTCATTGGGTCTCGCTGAAATTGTCGATTTTTACTGTTAATGTTATAGCTTTTATGATTTGGAGATGTTAAAATATAATTTAAGTCAGTACTCTGTCTGTAAGTTAGCGAAAACTAAAGTGGTTGGTGCATTAAACACGGGTTTATTCATTCAGAAAGATCAACGCTTGTTTTTTCTCAGAAACGACGCCCGTTGATGCAGAAGCTGTTTCATTGATTTTTAGACAACGGTGGCCTATGTGCCTAAAATACAAAGGCACCTTTGTTCTTCGATATATTGTTACCTGGTTTGATAACGCCAAAAATAGTCATTCTGATTTTCAAATATTTAAATGGAAGAATAAGTTCAGGGGCTGATTCAGAGGGGGAACGTCCCCCACCACCACCCAGCACGGACACCGATTAAAGGGGCATTTTAGTGGTACACATATTTCATTATAAGCATAAATACGGTTGTTCGTAATGTGTCATGAGGTCTGACATCGCTTTAAAATAATTTCTACTATTTGGACATCTAAATTTTATTTTATTGGCAACAAATAATGAACATTTGACAATATAAGCATCACATAAAAATACGACTGCAGCTTAATTTGCCCACGATTACGAATACACTTATTCTGTATATTTATGTTTGACACCAGCAGGTTACAAGGCAGTAGCCTGTGGCAATTTTGTTTTAATAAGCTCGTCCCTTTCGCATCTTGCAGAGTACTGGTACAAGTGATAAAATCCAGTGGACTGGTACAAATGATAAAATCTAAGACCTGTCAAATGTTTTACTTGTTTGAGCGCACATACTGCGGATTGGCGTTGTGAAATTTATTTTTTCGAAATTTTGGTTGTTAAATTTTATTTGAAACAGGTATAAGATGACAACATAAGAAAATTAATAATCCGAATTGTGAGAAAAAGGCGTTTTTATAAGTGATAGATGTGACATAATTTAAACAATTCTAAACCTTTTTGAGACCTCTGGGAGCGGGGTTTGAGCTCAGTTTTACACTGTAGACAGCGTTAAGCTGTTTATTTGGTATACTTTAGTAATCATAATCAAGACATTATTATTATTATCCAGCTTTCAGAATGAAAAGCGTAGAACTCGACGGGGGCGTTCAAGGTTCTCCAATGAAAAAATTATTAATAAAAAAAACCCTCGATTTTCTCCCTTTTCAAAAAGCTGGGTTAAAATATTTTAACCTAGCAAAAAGATTCCAACTTAAATATTGTACCGTTTTTTAAACGGTCAAACAATTCATCGGTGTACCAGTTTTCTCCATGGTAAAATATTGTGACATTTATGTTTTTTATTATTGTATTTACACATTATCGATCAAACTGAATTAAACCGGATTACGTCTTATACACCTCAGTGAAATGCTTCATTCCACTCGCCGGTTACCAGTTTGCCTCGTTATGACTTAAAAGGCACTTCAGAAATGTGATTCGCTGTTTATTAAAAGGTCCTTATCTAAAGAAGCACATGACACCTGTTTTTTGTAGTTAACACGTTTTCTGTTTCTTAAGTTTAAACTTAATAGTGTGAATCTTGCAACCGAGGGGGCTGTTTCTTTGTAAAATGATGTACAGTTTTGCCTAAAAGCGACCACAAGAAGTAGATGCAGAAGGAAATTCAGTAAGGCCTCAGAATCCAAAATATAGCAGAATCCAAAATCATACGTCTACGCATTTTAACAACAATAATATAAACGGTTTTCGCACAATAAGGAACCGGTGCAATGTATCAACAGGGACCGTTCCTTTATAAAATTCTTAAAACACTTTTAAATTGATATATCACATTAATATGGCGTTTTCATGTGTCGATGTCAAGACTGTTTACACTACTGAACCATCTTAAATGAAATGGACGAGTCCAGTGTGTAAAAATCGTTTAAACCTCCCTTGTAAATTACTCACAACAAAATTTAATACAAGTGGGTCGATTCACATTGACAAAAATCAAGCTTTTCTGTAACAATCCATATAATTCTGCTTTCTTTAGTTTTAAAACCGGTAAAGGAAACGATAACATGTTCCGTCACATTTTCCTTTTAAATCAAAGAAACGATGGTAAACAGAAATTGATGAGTTTGCAATTATAAATGGTACAGAAAATTTTTATAAAAAGATTACGAGGCGCCGTTGTAAGGGACAAAAAGGCAACACGAAACGCAATTCGCACAACAAGGCACTGTCTTGATTCGTCACCGTGATACTATTGACTAAAGACAATATTCGTATCTCTAAAAGCGGAAATTATATCCTGAAGCTTTCCTTAAGCTCTGAAGCCACTGGCCGTCCCAAGGCGGTAACCCAAAGGTTCTCTCTTTCGTAAATTGGTTGTGGTGTTTTATTTGAAATTGATTTTCTTATTTAACTATCCAACTTTCCTATATACTTTTTGTCTGCGTGGGGATGCAGTGATTTTTTGGTTCTGACAATTCCTAGCAAAACGTCAATGCGGCTTTTCCCAATATACTTCTTTCTTTTTTTCAAAAACAATATTTGAATTGAATATTTAAAATCACAAATTAGTTATTACCAACTGGGTTTCAACAAACCTGTTGATATTTGTCAGAAAATATTTGGCGTTAATCTGTCAAAATCCATCGTTAAAAATGGTAAACAAACACTCACTATATAAAACACTTGCTAGATAAAAATCCAAGTATTTCTGCCAGTTAACACGAGCAAACACGTTTGCATTTCTGTCTCCGCTATTATCTGAACAGTTTGATCTAGTCCGTAGTTGAAACTATTGGTTATGCAAGTTATAATTTATGGCGCACGAAAAGGCTCAAAAGATATCGAAGGTGCACCTACAAACAAAATTACCGGTGCAGCCATAAATGTATACATAGAATGTATAAATTTACACGACAGACCTGTAAATGAAGATTCCACTTTAAATAACGATGCACCGCACTTTAAAAAACTGGTGTACCTTCATTGTTATACGCCTAACGTGTAAATTTTATACATCTGTCGCACAAATTCGTGATATGGCGGCGAACCGGAAAACATCTAAATTGGCGGTGCACCAATAATTTATGGACCTATTAAATTTACAAGTTAGGCATTTAATTTTATAGGTTCATAGCAAATTTGTTATAGGTTCATCGAAAATTTAAACTGATAAGAATCCATCAGATAAGAAAATTTAATACCCAATAAACCTAAAAGAAATCTTTGATTTATAATTTATACTCTATGTAGACTCCAAATAGTGGTGTTAAATTCACTTTTTTGTTCTTTTCTTAATGTTGTTTGTTTGCTTGTTGTTGTTTTTTTTGTGTGTTTATTTTCTTTATATACGTGTTTGTACATAAAACATATGCTTGTTTGTAATTTGTTCTTTTCCTGTAACTTTATACGCTCTCCTTTGGAGGAATAAAAGATTATCTATCTATCGATCTATCTTAACATCGGTGCAACTTTAGTTTATCGTTGTACCTTTCAATTCGTTTGTTGGACGTAAAATATTATACAATAGACGCATAAAATTCATGTGAACATATATTTTTCGAGCTTTTTCGTGCTCCATAGTATATTTGAGGTGCTGAGCCTTTTCGTGCGCCATATTGCTCAAAAGATATCTGATAAGGTGCACCACGATTTTTATGCGTTGTACATGTTAAAACATCTCGACTTCACAGATAACAAGTTTTAAAATAAATTTTCGCTTAAGCGATCCAGGTAGAGAACAAGCGGGGGAGCTTTATAAATGACATCGTGCCACGTCGCATTTTAATAATAAGACACATGGACGCGAACGGTGCTATTTAATACACCATTTAAAATTTGCTTATGTTGTACATATATCCAATACGTCTAGTTAGTTCGGAGAATTCTAAATTAGGCGATTATTTAAACATAATAACGAAAGTCTTGTAGAACCGAAAATCATAAAATAGAATAAATAATAAGAATAAAATAAAAGAGAAAGTCATAGAATACATTTGTTACCCATCGTGGTCACATTTACATTACAACATAAAGGTATACTATATTGTTCGCCAATGATAAGACAATTTTCGAAACAATCATGACAAGTTTCTGACAATTTTTAATTTGCTTAACATAATTCACAAATTGAAATGAAATGAATTTCTTGACATACGTTATAAACAAGAATTTGTAAACAACAGATAATACAACTGTCACTACTTCAAGATTACCAAAAGTACCATAATTAATTAATCTCAGGTAATACACAATGTTTTGTTTTCAAGTGTTATTAAAACAATCATCAATAATATATTTTTCTACGAAATACTTGTTCGCAACTTTTAAACTGGAAAAATAAACTTCAAATAAATTGAACCTTAGGGATAACCACATTGGAACGATATTTGACAAAACCCTTTTCCCTTGACGGCTTTAATCATGTGCTTGGTGCGTTCTCGAGATAATAGTACCATCAACCTAAATAAATCAACTTTAATTCAATCCTCCAGCTGATCCACAAGGCAAATAATGCAAGCACATTCAAAAGAAGAAGCAGTTTCAAGCAAAATTGCTGGTTGATCTCACTGAGACAAGAACACTATTAAAACACAATTCGATCAAGAAAACTGATCATCCCCCTTCTTTTTGACTTTCGCATTTATTTAATAATATTAACTATATTTTTCTAATCACCTGTAAACAGTGAGTGTGTTGCTTTTCTAACGAAAACTGTGTGCAATGTTGAATACATTTTATTGAATTTATGTTGGCAGCAGCAATACAGCTTATCGAGTTAGTTTAAAGGCCATTTTGGCTGGCGTTAAACAGAGAAAAATAATAAATTGAATTGTCATTTACCATATGTATCTTCGAAGGCTCTTTTTTAGATTTGGACATAATATTGACTATCACCCCTTTATTGTAGATAACTGAACCCGAGCCTGTACGCGTATTATGTGGCATTGAAGTTTGGTCTGTCCCACCGACTTAGATATTGGAATTTGGAGATAAAGTTCGCGTCACAAGACTGCTCAATTGTTTTTTCCTTTAGAAATTATTAAATTACGGTATTTGTGAAAAGGAACTTTATAAGAGGTAATTATGCATTGACGATTTAAAGTTCATTGAAGTAAATAAAAAATAAATAATTTTATTACGTAGTAGAAATTGCAAGGGGGAAAATGTTGGAGTGTAGAAATCTAAAAGAAGCCCCATTAATTCTATTAATCCATCTGATTTTAGTTAAAATTAAATGTCAAAAGACACTGAAAATATGTCTACTATTGCCATGTTGTTATATTTAATCAAATTGTCACTGAACTTGATTTCCTCCTTTTGAAATTGTAACCATAGCTTAAACTTTATGACATTTATTCAGATAAGATTTATTTACTGGCGAGAATAGTTTCTTCTGCAACAGAGAAGAATAAAGGCTGATTCATAACACTTTTGTATGTCTTAGTTGTTTGAGGAGTCGAAAACATTATGTACGAAAACTAGAAGAAAAAAAGAAAAAAAATATTGGTTGGGAGCTTAGAGAAATATACATCAGCGCAGCCCGGCAATCGTGCGAAGAGGTTTGGCAAATCTTTCATTTATTTGACTTCTATTCGACGTGAGTTTTGATCTTTGAATTTCACGAAAGAGTTTAGCTTAGACCGTAAAAAAAAGAAATAGTGAGCCGAAATGCAAATAAAACAAACTACCTCTCATGTTCAGCTTAGTTTGATGGTACCAATATTTACAAAAGAATCAACGTTAGCGAGTTACAAAGTTTAACTTGGTTAGAAAATAAAATTAATTATTTGAACCTGAAAATAATCTTATACATAATGTTAAGAACTTTCGGAAGTTATAGGACATTACTTGAAAGAGGTAGCACATTCAACAAGAAATATTTTAAAAAAAAAATAAACGGCGTTGATGGAGAGGATTTTTATATATAAGAAAGAAAGAAATATAGAGCGGCGAATCAGACCCAGTTTAGTTATTTTATTTTACTTGTTATAGCATTTGAAAATAGGGATTAAGCGACCGAGTCAGGAAACCACATAAATTCATTGAAAGTGTCTGTCCAAAAAATGTTGAAGCTGTTGCAACAATTTCGTCTGGTGATAACACGACGATTAAAGAAGCAATGTCTGACATTAAGTCTTGATCTACATTTATTCAGTTTCAATAAAGTACCACTTGTAGAGTTAGAACTCAAGACGAATGAATGTCCTTGATATATAATAAATATGAATAATAAAAACTTGTTACAAATCTACCAACTTTTACATAAATTAACTTTAAAAAGAAGTATGTCTGCCGAGAATTGAACCCGGGTGTTCCGCTTGAGAGCCGAGTGTGATGACCATGACGACAACAAACTTTTGTATTGAATACTTACGCACAATATAAAATCGTTACGGTAGTCGTTAACAACGCCCAAAAACAACCAATCAAAATAATCTATTTGATTTTCCCGCTGCATAATAAGTTTTATTTACAACATTTTATTGGTCTAAAAACTAGGTCAAAAGTGAGCTTAGACAGCTCACGCCGAATAACGCCGAAAAAGGGAACGAGAGCGACCTGTTATACATAGTACCTGTATACAACTTTGAATATAAATACACAGGTTTCAAGTTACGTTAATAGATTAAGTAGCTGACTTATGAGGAGGAGGATACGTAACTGAAATGCAAATACACGACACTGTTAAGATTAAAATGGTTTTGTTCTAAGTTTTATACATGTTATATATTGTTGTTCTTAACTGAGGATTTAGATTTCTTGCTTCCTGCGCGCGCCCTCCATAACCTTGTCCTTATTACTTTAAATACCTTTGTCAGAGATACCTTGAAACGGATTGGATTATTTCGGAACAAACAAGGACGATACTAGTTTACGACCTTCATTTACTCATTAAAATGATCACTGTTACACTATATATAATTGTGTGATACATTCTCATACTCTCTTTTCCTAATAATTAGAGGATTGACCTGTTCCAATCACTACGTTTAATCTTAGCGCCGAAAGACTGTCGGCGATGAATATGTAGCTATCCTAGAAAACCACGTCTGAGAAATCTCCGGCAAAAGCAGACCGAAACGTGGGTATTATTAGAAATATGTAGTTCAAGATAATATTCTCATCAGATGATCGTTAGAAAATAACTTCGTTCAGCAATCTATCAGCAAATACCGAAATAATTAGTTTTTAATGGAAATGTGCCGTAAAGTGAGCGCACACGCATTACTAAACAGCTACGTGTGTATTCCTTAACTAAGGTCAACAGGTGAGTATGTCAAATAGTATGTATAATAATTCGTATGTTCTTAACAGAAAATGTAGTTTTGTAGCTTTTAAATAAATGTTTTTCCTCTGTACCTTTAAATATATGTGGCATTTGAATTATTTTGCAACTTAGTTGTATAAAATATCTTTACCTTAAATTAGTCAGAATGTCAATAATGATAGCTATGACAACATCATTTTAGAAGTTTATGATCAGTTATTTTTGGAAACATTTTAGTAACTTTAAGGGGCGAAACTATAAAATTCAGTTCACATAAAAAGAAAATGGAACAATTAGAAGAAAATTAACTTGAGAAATAGATAATTACGTTTGAAAACGATATTTCAAAAAAATAGAAACTGTACATGAATCAATACTTGAAGAACTAAACAAAATGAAATTTAAACTGATTTGTATAGGGCCTACTCTAAGAAAAAAGTTATATAAGGAGTAATGTTACGTTTAAAATGCAGGTACGAAAATCTTGGGGAAAAAACTACAAAATATTTTTTACAACTCAAAAAAAGAAATTTTACAAGTAAAACTATTACTAAACTGAAAGACGAAAAAATACAGAGTATACACATACAAAAGGTATTCTAAATTATCAGATGTCGTATTATGCCAAACTATTAAAGAGTGATTTGGAAGTATCCCAAGAACCTACTCATAACGTAATTGGAGTAAATGAAAATGCACTTTGCGAGATAGAATGTACTTCTTTAGAAGTTGAAATTACTTTAGATCAACTAAAAGAAGAAGCACTAAATAACATGAAACATGATCAAAGTCCGGGTTAAGACGAGAATACCGCAGTATTTTTCAAATTCTTTGGGGTTATTTGACACATTTTATACTAAAACCATCGAATTATGCAAAAAGAAATGGCTGCTTATCCGTTATGCAAACACGAGGTGTTATAAATTTTCTACCAAAACCAAAAAAAAAAGAATGTTTTTAAAAAAAAATTGGAGACCGGTTTCTTTGATAAACGTGATTTATAAACTAGCTTCAAGTGTTATTGCAAATCGAATGAAAAAAAAGGTTTTAAGTAAGATTAAAGGATTTATAGCGGGTAGGTTTATTGGAGAAAACATTAGACTTATTTGTGACATTCTGTTTGAAACTAAGACTTAAAATATACCTGGACTATTGCTTTCTTTCGATTTTCAGAAGGCTTTTAATTCCATTTCTTGGAAATTTATACATAAAGTTCTCGATTATAATAATTTTGGTCCTTTATTCGAAAGGTGGATCTCTTTATTACAGATGGGATCTGAGTCTTGTATTTTACAAAATGGGCATTTATCAGATGTTATTAAAATTGGTCGAGGTTGCAGACGATGCGATCCAATATCCTCTTATCTTTTTATTTTAAGTGTAGAAATTTTCGGTTCCATGATATAAAAAAATAAAAATATAACGGGTATTTGAGTTAAATAATAAAGAACACAAAGTCAATACGCTGATGATACTCAATTATTTTTAGATGGCACAGAAAAATCATTAAGTTCCTGTTTACAAACTTAAGAGAATTTTTATAAAATATCAGGTTTAAAATTTAATAATGAATAATCGAAAGCATATTGGATAGGCTCAACTAGAAATTCAGTAAACACTTTATGCGACTTATATCCGTAAGATTGTTAACAAGTTTAAAAATTCTTGGCGTGAATTTCTCAGCACAACTCTCCGATATATAAGTATTAAATGAACCCGACATCTTAACCAAGTGTGAAAAGTAAATAAAAACATTGTCAAAAAGAAATCTTACTCTTGTTAGAAAAAAACAGTTATCAAATAATTGGTTCTATCAAAATTTGTTCGTCTCTTTTTAGCACTTCCAAAACCTCAAACAGAAATAATAAAACAATTAGAACATATGTGCTTTAAATTTATATGGAGTAACGGGCCAGATAGAATTAAACGAAATTTATTACCGAAAAACACCGAACAAGGCGGTTTAGGAATGTTTGATATTAAAAACTTAATTAATGCCATAAAAATAAGTTGGTTGAGAAGGTTACTGTTAAATAATTGTGATAGTTGGGAAAGTCTGTCATTAGTTAATTTAAAAACTTATTGAACTTAGGATCAAACTTTTCGATTGAATTATCAAATACTCTTTCCAACCCGTTCTGGAAAAATGTACTATATAGCTGGCACTTAATGTGTAGCAATGTATATATTAATGATTTAAATCACATGCTTTTTCTCCATTATGGAAAAATAATAAAATGGCTAACGGTTCACTATATTTTGATAGTTGGTACAAAAAAATGTTATTAATATTATCGACCTGTACAGGGAAGACGGTCATTTGCTAACATTCGAACAATTGAAAGAACGTTACAGAATTCACGGCACCTTGTAAGACTATTATCGAGTTTTAAATAATACACCATTAGAATGGAGACTGAAAACTGCTAACGACACCGAAAATACTTCGAATGTAAAAATAAACATGTATACTAATGCCTATATTGCGATTCTTCTTAAAACAAACAAGGGTTCAAGATCTTGAACACTTTTAATTTAAAATAAACAACAAAATTTTGGTAACAAAATTTTTCTATTTAAGATAAATAAAGCAACAGATGAATTGTGCTCATCTTGTAACAAACTAGGGAAACCATAGAACATCTCTTCTTAGACTGTCCGATTACACATTTATTTCTAACGAGAGCTCAAACATGGCTTGTAGAGCAATGAAGCGTAGATTTTTCTTTGCATAAAAGGCATTTTATGTTGTTGTTTTGTTTTTTTCAGGAAAACAATTGTAATGGAAATTAAATTATCTGTTCTCGTTAAATACTACATTAGAAGGTCAAAATTTAGAGAAAACTGTTATACATATTTTTCTGTTCAGTTTTTTTAAGACATATCTAAAACAAAAACTAGAGTCAAAATACTTTATTGCAAAGATGCCAGGAAAACAAGACACGTTCAGTCAAAATTTTGAAACAATATACAGTAAAATAAAAGAATCGTAAACAATATTATCCTGACAAAATACTGAGAAAAATATACCTTTATATTTCTGAATAATCGTAAATATCAAGATGCACAGACTATTTCAAACTTTAAAAATTAAAAATAGAATGTGCAAGGTTCGCTAGTTCTGAGTCGTTTAAAACCTGTCCTTTTTTGTATATATGTTAAATTTACAAAATTCTTGAGGCCACCTTAAATTATATTCTTGCGAGTATTATGTTTAATAATAATATAATGCCTTATAATTACACTTTGTGTTGTAACTAATATGTATTGTATTTAAGTTCGGTATTTTTTAACGCTTATTTAAGTTAAAAAAAATATCTTTACTTTTTCCAATTTAGAGGTAAACCTGATTAGACTTTTAGTTTGGAATACCAATTAATAACTCAGAGGCCAGGTGTAGTACATGCCTTTTAGACAATATTTAACAGTTAAACAAAACGTTTATCAACCCGAATCATTTAATTTTATGAGTTTTCATCAAGTGTTATTGCTTTTCCGACCGAAAATAGGACAAACCGATTAGAATTTAAATATATGAACATTATCGACTTGTTCGTGCAAACTTTTACCTCATAGGTTCGCTTATCGCTTCCCTTTAATGTTTATCTGAAAGATAAAAACAAACTAAAATAATTAAAAATATCACTAAAACCAGGGTTTTTATAGAAGCCTAATATAAGTTGAAATTGAGCGTCAAAAATATACACGATGAAATGCGTTGTTTTAAGGGAAAAAGGAATGCTATTTTCACAGTTTATACATCATATACAATATTCCGTAATGGCCATGAATAAGTCAAAGATACAATTACTCTGGAAGACCTAGCTCGAACAGCAATAAAATCAAGTCAATAATTGAAAAAGATGCGCGTTTCAATGTCAGACAGCTAGCACAAACGCCAAACTTAGATGTAACATCTTTTCACTTCATTCTGAAGAAAATTCTGAAATTCTGAAGGTTAAATTCTTTATTTTCCCGCTTAAGAGCAGAAACGTCTAAGAGGTAAGAAACTTTGAAAAATCACTTCAATTCTCTGAAGAATGTTTTTGATTTTCTCATTATGAGACATGGGTCCATTTTTACGAACCTAAGAGGACAGTTGACATAAGGCCTAGTAGTGCCAAATGAACACAAACAGCAAAGGAAATTTTATTTGCAAATGTCATTCAAAATAGTGGTCCATTCGTGCAAATTGCTTTGCCTAAAGGTAGGAGTGTGCCTGGAAGCTTCTATAACAATGTTTGGTTTTAGAAAATTGCGAACAAGAATGAAAAAATACGTCATTAGATATGGCTCTAGCATGTTTATTTGTTACATGGCAGTGCTCCAGCCAACAAATCTTTAACTGTAGTCATTAACAGTTTTTGAAGTCAGCAAGAGGTCACCAAACATACAGCATAGATCTAGTCTCGTGCGAGATCGGGTATGGAACGAGATATATGTGCAGACTGCAGTCGATCAATTTCTGATAAGTGAACCCAAAAGTGAAAATTGTTTCGGAAATGGATTCAAAGATTAAAATGGTGTATTCGAGTTAAACGAGAATGTTTTGAAGGTAACATGTATTTTAAGGTTCTGTGTTTTGAACAACTGACTGCTCTTGTATACCATCTAAAATATAGCAGTTTTTTGATGTTTTACACATGACATGAAAACAATTTACTGTTGATACAGTCTTCGAACTTCATGAGCGTCCATCAAAATACACATCAATTATTATTCTAACAAACTCTATATATATATTTATTTTTTGGCCTGAAAATAATTTCATATTTTAATATGAAAATTACTGCTGCCTCACTAAATAAAATATAACGATAATAAATATCTACCATCTTATTCAAAAATATTACTTTCGTCAGGTAATATTGTCTTTAATCATTGATTGTAAAATTCTGAAGCACTTTCATGAAACAAATGAAAAATATCACGTAAAAACTTGAAATAATTTATTATTTATCTTATTCACAGACACATTTTGCACATCCACTCATCATTTTAATAGTAAATATCTTTTTACAGAGATGGCTACCAGGAGACCGAACAATTATGAACAGTAAGTGATGTTATTTTGATTTATTAAACATTGCTAAATTTATCGCAATGGCGGTCATATGGCGTTTTCAAAATCAAGGCAATACAGTCCATCCTATACTAGTATTATAATTGTTGCTCGTGCTGTTAAGCCACTCGTATGTCTACTTTTTGATTTTTGTGGGATCCTTGTGTGGTATGTTTCTGTGGGATCCTTTAGTGGGGTGATTTCTGAGGAAATCCTTTTTTTCTTATTCATGACCAATTCATTTTCTGTTTCATATATCTCGATAGAATGAAGCAATATTTGCACGATGTTCTAACAGATTTTAACATTTTATCAAGAAGCTGTAAATTAAGGCAATATATAAACAACTTTGGGTACAAAATGGTACAAGAAATATTAGGCGGTGTTAATTTTTCTAGATTTTATATACACTCGATCTTATCAAAATATGCAACGACTTATTTATAATTGTGTTTGCAATGATATTGTCCAATTTTATTGAGAAAATTATTAAAGTTTCTGGGAAGGAACTTGTTTAAACTTTATACCCCGCCTAATGAAAATGTTTTTGTCCACATAACAGTGGGTCTTTTCAAAATTATTACATAAATACTATTTAAATTTCAGATAATTTATTCCTTTGCCACTTAATTACTTTCTGTTGTCTCTAGTTTTAAGTTTTAATCCTTAAATAGACTTATGGCAAATCTTGCTCAAGATTTTGATGTTAACTTTTTAACATCTCGTTCAGCAATGAAAAACAATCATATAGTTAAGTTTAAATAGTAAGTGAGCTACCTTATCTAACAGACTCAGTGACCTAAATTCGTAGACATATACAGAACAAAATGAAAACGTACCAGTTTTTTTAATTCAAAACTTTTTTTTCAGTCATGCTAAATTTTATATTTCATTTTATCTGTGGTATTTGCACATATCTGGACATTTGATAAAGCGGGAAGATGTTGTTATGTTTTCATAGGGCTCAATGTTATCTCTTCTTTTCTAAATCATGGAGAAATCGATAGTTTTTAACATAAAAGTCTCAAACAGATTATTTGACTGTCAATTTTATAAGTTTCTGGCATGTAGAGAATGACAAACACAATCTTTAAAGCCCACTGAAGCAAAGAAATAAGATACAGAAACTTAAATATCCGGTTTTGCAAATTACTTCCCTTTTAATAAAAAAACAGACAAAATCCAACGCCTAATTTTCCACAACCACGTATTCTTTTTCTTGTTTCTTTTTCTTAAAATCGATTGATACTGAACTAATATAAACATATTGGTGATAGAATTCCTTTAGATACATGCATTCACTTGCAACATTAATGCAATAGGAGTTTGCTTTGTATTTTTTGTCAAGTTTTCTTTTTGGCTCAGTATATTTCAGTGACTGGAGCTGATCGTGCGAATGTTGCATCTTTAGTTATTATGTCTTCGAAAATCACTTCAGCTCTCCTTACACATCAAATTTTATAACCATCCGTTTTTCATTACAAAGAGGTCTATAAGTATAGTGATAATTCTCAAACTTTAGTGAGTATTTTCTTACTGTTTATAGAACAAAGTCGAGATATCTTCTGGCTTTAGTATTTAAAACAAATGTGTAATGGGTTCTTTAATAGTGCAATCCAGTTTTCGTGTGAATGATTAATATGGAACTTAAAGTCAATTAAATATAGTAAAAGTAGTACACGAAAGCGCAGACTTGGGCTTAAAAAAAATCGGAGAGAATATTTCAAGAAATGACCGACAGTCGATGTATTACTTTACATATTTCCTTTATTTATTTTTTTTGTCTTGTTGTTGTTCTCTGTGATATGAAAAATATAAAACTCATAAGCATAAGCCGGGTTAATTAAATTACCAGTATATAATGAATGTATGATTTCTTTACCTTTAAGGCAGGAGATATTTCTGACACCAATGTGTTTAATTTCATCTGACAAAAATGGAAAAATGAAAGTTGAAAAAGATGCATTGGCACAAATCAAGAACATAAACGCTCCATTGGTTGTGGTTGCCATAGTCGGCCTGTACCGGACTGGAAAATCATACTTGATGAATCGTCTTGCTGGAGTATCTGAGGGTAAGTATGAACAATTTCTCTTCCTCTTGGTACAATAATCACGATATATTGGCTATGGCCTGACAGTCACAAGACTTTCAAGTGTTTCGAAACATTTTTAACTAAAACAGTCACCCGTTTCTCCAAGCAATAGTTTCCAGTAATTGTCAGAATCGGATGTTAAATATTTTAACAACTATTTTCCACACAAAATAGACAAGTCATTCCTTTCGAAGATTATAATAAAGTTATATGTTTACTCATATCCACTTATTTTTTAATTACTGGTTAATTTTTTATAAACAGAAATTACTTCTTTTATTTGACAAGATTAAATTATTGTTCTTTATTTCTAGATTGGATTAGATTATTGAAAAAAGCAATACAGGATATTTAATTCTAACCAAGACAATTGAACATGCATGTTCCTTAATGTTAACAGGTTTTCCCTTAGGCAGTACGATACAGTCTAAAACAAAAGGTATATGGGCATGGTGTAAAATGCATCCAAAATTAGACGATACTGTGTTGCTTTTGCTAGATACTGAAGGTTTAGGAGATGTAGAAAAGGTAAGTGTTAGTTTGCAAACTTTGAAAGTGTTTTAATTTAATGCAGACCCTGATACTGGTTATATGGGGTTCATTTATTTTGCTCTCAATTTTATGGCGCCAACCTTTTATCAAATGCTTCAAGATATTGACATTGAACTTTAATGCCAAATCGAAGTGGAAACTAAAATGTATGTACAGAAATCTGACAAAACTATGCATTGTATTTTTTTCATAGAACATTAAAGATCACTTTAGTACATTAAATGGGTTGTATGCATTGCAAATGTTAAATATCAGCTAAATAAGTTTTAGAATTCCGAGAAAAAAAACAACCTATTGCCAGCAAGGCCCGTACATTCAATCAGTGTTGTTATCAGTTACGTCGTATGAAGTTGTTGAGCAAGATCCTGGCTAGCTTTTTTATTGCTGTCTTTGGTATTCTCTTTGACAAGTTGGATTAGTATTCTCATATCCAATGTCAATATTATGTTCAGTTTTCGGACCCATAGATGAATTTAGAGATCACCTGATTCGTTTAGAACGTCCACCAATTGTTTCGCGAATATTGCGCAGTCGACACAATTACGTCACTGGAGGACTACCTTAATATATTTACTTGTAATTGTTTGTTGTTTTGTTGTTGTGTTTTTTTAGGGAGATATTGCCCATGACAATAGGATCTTCACACTAGCTGCCTTACTTTGCAACGTATTAGTGTACAATATAATGACAGCTTTCAATCAAGATGCTGTGGAAAAACTTACGTATCCTTTAATTTGATGGCGGGAAATCCCGTGAATGTGTTTTATTTTTCGGGACAGATAAGTATAAACGGAATAATTTGTATTCATTGGTCAGTGTAAAAATTTTGAGAAAAAAAAATTTCTACTCTTCCCGAAAAATAGATGTTTTTGTCATGCGATTGATTTTTCAAATTCAAAACTTACGTGATTTGTCACCCTTAATAAATCAGTAATAATTGCCACACATATCAACTTAAAATTATTTAGAAACAGTTTTATGCAAAACCCATAACATATCTGTTTAAACCCGAACCCACAAAATAACGTTTAGAAATGCTGATCATATGGGGCACGCCCCGACGAGAAACAAAGAACCCTACGGTTTGAGACAGGTAACGCTGTCAGCAACTTTGTAATAATTATGACAATCTGTTTAAAATGTTAACCTCCTTATTCCTAAAATTTAAGGAGATAACTGTATGTAAAAAAAGAACTGACAATTTTGAAAAAATATTTCAGTATTTATAATGACATTGTAGAATGAAACATTTACAGAAATAAAAATGAAATGATATAATGAAAGGATCACGAACTAATGTCAGTCTTCTTCTGCATCTCAACTGGTTATTCAAAATTGAGATTGCACTTAAGCTCCGTAGCTACCAAAAGCAAAGTTGGACAAAGGGGAGAGCCTTTCAAATGTTATATGGATAATTTCATTTCTTTTTCAACAGACATTCCAACAGTATTGGTTGGCGAGCTGTAGGCAAATACATTCTTCAGATATTTAATAGTTTTATTTCAATTTATTCAGTTGAAGCAGTTAGGGAATGGACCATCAAAACTGCTTTAAACGGGAAAATACGCAAAATATGATTATCTTCCTTCTTTACATCATATTTTAGAGGTTCTTATTGTGGGCACACTTCTCGAAAAAAAAAACGAATTTTGATAATGTATTACGACGCATTCCTGAATAAAACTATAATTGGTTATATTGTTTTGGTCAAGACCTGTTCAACAGCATTATAACAGCAAAATTTGCTTTAAGTTTAAAACTTAAGTCACAAACCTTAGGTTTGATAGAAGTGTTTTCTACGCACAGAACGTAGTGGCTAAAATCTAACTATAAAGATAAAAGTATTAAATATTTTGTGATATGTCGGTATTGTTGATACGTACGCTATTTAGGAAATCCTTGCATTATAAAATTCGTAATTGATGCAGTCTTACTGCCAGTGGGTCTAATTAAAAAAGAAGTTATATAATTAAACTTAAAGCTGAGTTTTGGAGTGATATTTTGGAGTATCTTGCTAAAATTGTTGTTGACGAAGAAGACATAATATCTTGATTTTTAACATTAAATTATCT
Organism: Corbicula japonica; assembly: GCA_038501625.1. Classification (NCBI taxonomy): domain Eukaryota; kingdom Metazoa; phylum Mollusca; class Bivalvia; order Venerida; family Cyrenidae; genus Corbicula; species Corbicula japonica. Next base: position 36,848 of record JAZAYU010000494.1, on the reverse strand, counting down.
ATTTATTGTAAACTTAGGATTCCTAACAAAGATTTTATCATAATGCAGACAGTCGTTTTTTTATATATATTTACAGTTCTTCTGATCCGTCCTTTACTATCTGAATGATTACAAGGGTCCCTGATTATTCGGATATTAGTTTCAATCACTAATTAAAACCAAGTATGTCACAGACCAAACTTAAAATGTCAATACATTGTAATTCTATTTTAAATTCAGCAAATATTTATGTTCTAACGGAGAAAAAATAATCAGATTATCAACATTCGTGAACACAAAAAATTACAAACAAGATATTAAAGGCCTTGCTATGCGTAATAAGGATTGATATGTGTCTAATAAATGTACCATGTACTGCTCCCATTAAAATATGCAAATCGTACATGTAACTTTACTTAATCATTCAATACACAATTTTACAAACTCTTAGGAACAGAAGTCTAAAAACCAAAAACAATGACGCAAAGAAATGATGGGATAAATCAAATCAATGTTTTCTATTTCTACTTAACACAGACAAGCTTTATCTCTGAAATTTCACGTAACATTCGGTTCAAAAACAGAGCGGAAGGTGTCAAGGAAAATGATCAGTTAGATCTTATTCTGCCGGAATTTGTCCTCAGTGTGCGTGACTTTACTTTGGACTTAGAAATTGATGGTAAAGAAATTACAGAAGATGAGTACTTGGAACATTCACTGGAACTAAAGCCTGATAACTGCCCAGATAACATCAAATTTAACAGACCAAGGGAGTCTATTCGAAAATATTTCCCGGTTCGAAAATGTTTCACATTTGACGCTCCTGGTACGAAAAAAGTAATCAAAAAGCTTGATACGATGGCTCTAAGTCAACTGTCTGAGACCTTTCAGGAGGACACTGAGAAGTTTTTGAAGTATATGTACGATCGAAAACCGAAAGTTTTGCTGCTCAGTAAACCTATCAACGGAGAAAGTATGTAGTTTTTGTTAACTTATAAATATATAGTGTTATTCGGTAAATAAACTTAAAATACACCAGACTAAGAAAATAAAATCTAACAACACTAAATGGGAAGTAACTATAAATCACCTTATTTATGTAATGCAGATGTTACAATGAACAGTTGGCACATGTAGCGTGCTCGGAGTCATGTAGCCTGGCACCAGATAGATGGCTTACAAAAATCAACACTGAATTACTAAAATTATCTTTTTTGTTTTATTTCATTTTCTCTTATATGCTGAATCAGCTACTATGTTCTGGGAGATAAGGGAAGTAAAATCAATAAGGTACCTGCAGGAGTTGCTTTTCTTGGAGGTATTGATGGTTATTGTATAAGTGACATGAGAATATATTACAGCACATAGGGACGGGAGCCAGTCTAGGAGTCATTTGTCTATCCGGTATCGTTCTCTTTCGGTGTTAGCTGTTTAAACCCACGTTTGACCTTGTTTTTCGACCAATGAACAAATAAAAACAAAGAAAACACTTTTTGTTCAATTCGGATGATATGAATTATAATTATAATTCATATTTATTATGATTATAATTTTTTTTAATTACAAAGATATATAAAAATCTTTTCCATCAACGCAGTTTATCTTTTTTAAAGATATTTCTGGTTTATATTAAGGCCTACAGTGGTTCTTAATCATTAAAATAAAGTTTATTTGAACGTTCGAACGATCGAATTATTCTCAGTCATATTATTAATTATTAGTAGATCACTACAGTATCCCCGATACCATAAACTTGTGATATAAATAGATTTTGCCGATTGTTTCAGAGTTTTTTTAAAGGGGGTTTATCTACTGGAGCATGAGCCCGTCTAATGTCTACTGATCTACCTCTAGAAATATACTAGTTGTCAACTTGATGGTTTCCTGGTTCACAAGAATTGTGTCTCCAAATGTGTAACTCTAGCCCATTTTAAGTGACACGTGCTAAATAAACAAGTCAGTCCGAACATTGTCACATAACTTGCACCCCTAATCGTTATGTTGACGTGTCAAAGATTTTCATATATACATGTATTTGATATATTACAGTAGGTGTGAACTGATTTGATTTTCATTACTGGATGACTCTACTGATTTACTAAATTGAATCATCATTACAATATGCTGTTAATTTTACAATATTTGTTTAATTACTTTATATTTTATCACATTCCTATTCAAGTATAATGTACTATATTCCAATTTGATCATGCACGTGTACCACAATTTGTTGAGACCGCATTTTACATTTTATCTTGATTGCCGATTTTTTATTTAGGTAATTAATTGTTTACTTCCTTAAAATAAACCAATAAAAACAAAGAAAACACTTTTTGTTGAATTCTGATGATATTAGTTATAATTTATATTTATTATGGTTATAAATATTTTAATTACATTAACATTTGATATACAACTTTAATATGAATACAAACTTTTTTCCTGGAAATTTAAAAATGAATATTTTGTTGAAATAGGATAACAGACTATTGTAATAGTATCATTTTGACAGTGTCAATTTCTAAAAGGCGGTTGCTTGTTCATGATGGTTTCAAAAACCTACATCAATTATTAAGTTTTAAAGACCTACATATATGTTTCTTTGTTAAAACGATCATTTAAGGATTGTGTAGTGTATGTTATACACGAATTAAGCTATACTAAAATTAGGAACACAACTAAACAATTAAAACATCATAAACCAACAAAAAATATTGGTTATATGAAAACGAATTCAAAGGAAAAATTCCATAAATGATTACTCCAAATACAAACACCTCTAAACATTTTTACGTTTTCTCTCTGACAATCTAAGCTAATGTTACCGGTAAGACATAATGTATGCACTTATGCTGACACATTTTATGATGTGTAATTGTCTTACAGTGTTCACTTCACTTGTTGAAACGTACGTGAGTGCTGTCAGAGACGGTGAAGTTCCAGATGTAGATGACGCTATGATGGCTGTTGCAAAACTCGAAAACGAACGACTGTCAAATAATTTGATTCAGCAATTCCGAGGCCAGTTGGAACAAGCTCAACTGCCACAGATGAACACAAAAGACTTCAACGATTTGTATCATCGATATAAAGAACAAACACTAGCAAATTTTAGGAAAGAGGCCATGTTTGATGCTGAGAATTTTGAACTGAAAATGAGTGTAAGTTTTTTACACAGTCATCGTTTCGGTTTAATGAAATACTTTATGTAATAAAACTTTTACTTTACGGATTCTGAAAACAAAGCCTCACCTCATATTTAAATATAAAGGATGATTTAAAAAGAGAAAACATGCTCGAGTAGAATCATTATAATTATGTGATAATTTGAATGTTACAAAAAACACAAAAGATAATGATGGTATTGCAACAGAGCGGTAAAATTCAAAACTGTCTTGCTATTTATTTCTTTTTTATCTTTTCGTTTTATTTATTCCTTAACTGAAACGTACAAACTATTTTTGCAGTATAAGTGGGTAGGGAAATTCAGGTAACTATCCGCCATCCTTCCCTGCACCAACACCTCCTCCAAAATTTGTGTTTTACCTTTTCATTACTTTTTCGATTAATACCAAACTTGCGGAAACAGGTCAACCATTTTTTAAGTACAAATAAGGAGATAATCCAAAAGGGAAGCCACAGTTTTGTACTAGTCATGGTCATGGTCATGACCAGTGCAATGTTTATTTTCATGCCACTGCTGTAAGTAGCAATATTCAACCTGCGAACTGTTTCTCGCTAGATAACTTTAGAAATAAGGTAGCGAGAGGTATAACTTTTAGGGTCATGGCGTGCGCATAATAGTGTGTTAACTTTCTTAGTCATATGCAGAAATAAGCAATTAATATTAAAAGATGTCCAAATAATCAATTTTGCTTATAGTTTTCCACAAATATACTTTTACAATTATTGTATATCAAGGGTCAAGTTTTGGTAAATATTTTGCATTAAAAAGTAAACGTGCATTGCAATCACATTCTTATTATACACTTAATATAAGAAAATAATATCATGCCACAGGCGGCTGCTCGTATTTAAAATGCTATAAGGTTTTTATTTAAAAAAACAACAACACAAAATGCAATGTTATGAGAAAATTAAAATAAAAATTAAAAGATTTTCTTTCAGCGCTGTATTTTGCTGAATAATTATGGATTGAGAATAAACAGTCACTTACTTTTGGTGTTTAGGATGCCTTGGACAAAATGTTTAGGGAAAAGAAAGAGAAAAACCTCGAGCTGGTAAAGAAGCATTGCAAAGACGAACTTGAGAGGCTCTATAAAGAACTCGTCGGAGATCAATTAGACAAATATCACCATACAGGAGGATACTCAGAATATAAGGCGAACATGAGCAAAGTCAAAGTTGCATACAAAAAGAATTTTAATGACACAGAAGAATCAACGGTAAGCTGTTGCCTGTCATAGTTAGTTTCGACATGATAATTATTTCCCATTTTTTACGCCGCCGACCTAAAGCAAGTTTCCACTTGTTTGTACTAAATAATTTGATTTCTTTCACTTTGTCGTCCGTGTGTACCGAAGAACGAATCAAGACAGAAAAAAAATCTGCTCGATACTTTAGTTGACGCTAAGATAATTAAGGAGACGCTGTGTAAACATAGGTAATGACAACGAAATATATAAAACTGTTGAATTGTTGAAACTAAGCGAGAAGCAAATCGGGCTTGCCTTGCTTCAAAACTCCAAATATTTAAAATGTACTTATCCGATAAATGTTATACGATGTAAAATATGCATATCAGGAATTGCCACATTCAGAAAAACAGCATCCCCACACAGCCAAGAAGAGAAAGCATGGTTAATAAAATGATCAACTTAAAAACAGACATCACAAACAATTAACAAAAATGAGAACCCGAGGGGTTACCGCCTTGGAACGGTCAATGTCAAATCAAATTGCCACTGGAGATTAAACCAGGTTAAAGGGTACACCAACCTCACACTTGTCCCAACAGGTTTTTCATATCAACACAAGCACAAGTTGTCTTGGTAATGAAACTCCAACCAACCATTAGTTTAAAAATGTTGCATGCGAAAGCACACGAATATATTAAACAATGAAGCTAATAGCATTGCAAAGCCAAAAAGGTAGGTACTCAATTATCTTACGAGACCTGAGCGCCTGGAGTCAAAACAGCAAGAACACAGATATTTAATAGTTTATTATTGTCTCATCCATTTACATAAAACATTACATAAATCATTACATATTAAAACATTACAAAAAACATTACATAAAAAATAACTTGTAAATGGCCGTTCTAATATACAACTATAAGAGACATTAATTTCCCTACGATAAATTACAGTTATACATTAAAAGTAGTAATATCTTTGCTAATCACAATCCAGAGTTTGTTGTAAAATTCTAGTTTATAAGGAAACTTGAAATTGAATTTAGAATCAGCACATTTTCCTGTAAACATATTAAGAAACAAGTACACTTTAGAATAAAACCCCAGTTAGCCAAATTAATGAGTGAACCGATGACAACGGATTGACCACCGATATCAACTATTGGTCGCCTGTTTGCCACCTATCATTTGCTGCTGGGAAAGATGAGTTTCGTCGGTGAAAAATAACCGATCGGGATTTTTAGACATGTTTAAAATTCTCGATCGGTGAAAATATTTTACAAATAACCGATTGACAACTTGTCTACAACCGATCATCACCGATCGACATCCTGTATAAAACCGACATCACCGATCGACAACCTGTCTACAACCGATATATCCGATGGGCCACCGATAAGCAACCGATCAACTAATACTTACCACCGATAGAAAAAAAGATGAGAATTAATGTTTACCAGCAACCCATGAAATATCTGTTTAACCGATGAACACTCGTGAATCACCGATGGCTGGTTACATAGGAAAACAGAAATAAAATAACGCATTACAACTGATCAAATCAGCCAGCAACTTAAAATAAAATAACCGATTGGGCACCGACCGTCTGTGTAACTGGGGCCTAAGCAAGTGTCCAAAATAATAAAACAAATCATCTGGAGTTGGATTAGCAAAAATATTTTAGTTTAACACAAAAAAAGTCTTTAAAATATTATATCTATATTACAATCAACCACCATTTCTCCTATAAAGTTGATATTTTCTACATTTTAAAATATTAAAACAGGTTTTTGCTATGGTTCTTATTACATCTGGGTGGGTCAGAATGAACTTTAACTTCTCAGAGGTACTTAAGGTATGAAAACTAGCATTGACAGAATTCGCTTTTTTGAATAATATTTGTCTATCTTGACATACATAGGGCACTACAGTACAACATGCATTTCTGTTTCCACCTTGTCCATACAAAAAGGGCATTTTCTTTCAATTAATGGCAAATTCTCATAGCGCCCAGTTTCTATCCGAAGTGGTGCCACACCACATCGGAATTTAGCTAATGCAGACCGATGCCCAAATGACATGTTTAATTTACAATACGGTTCAAAATTATATGTAGACTTAAAGAGATTATATGTTCTGAGCTTATTGCCACCTGTACCATTTACAGCCGTCTTCCTTTCTAAGTCAGCCTTCTCATTTTGGACATGATTATGCATTAACACATCAGATACATCTGTAAGAAACTGTCTGCAAGAAAATGGTAAATTAACATAGCTATCTAGACCAAATGACTTTAGTTTTCAGTAACAGTGTAAGCCCAATTCTTACATCTACTATTACCTTTGTTCAATGTCCAATTAAAAATTTTCTTATTTATTCTCGAATCATCATAATATAAACACCTTTACCAATGATTACAGACTACTTTCTACTGTTCATGTAAAATAGGCTCCCAGCCCATTTCACCTTGAACAGCGGCGTTTGGAGTGTATTTGCCCGTGCCCAGGTAAAATCTCATTTCTCTATGGTGAACTGCATTAATACAGGAATAAGACTTGGTTCCCTACACGGCTGCACCAAATGATATTACAGGGACAACATAGGCATTGTATAATTTTGTATATACATCATACGGTAGCCCACCACAACTCTTAAACTTCGCAACGAGGAGACCCATGGCACGGCCAGCACTCTGAGCGACCACTTTTGCTGTTATACCAAAGTCAAGGTATAAAGATAATGTAATACCAAGATACAAATAACTATTAGCATATTCTAATACAGATGTCCACAGTAAATGACGTATTCTGATCTTTGTACAGATTCTGACCGAAAGTGAACAATATTACTTTTACTTATATTAACAGACATGTCGTTGGCTGTTCACCAGTCATTTAGCAATGTTAACATGGCTTGTAAATCATTTTCATTTTCAGCAATCAAAACACTATCATCAGCATATAGAAATATACAAATATCTTCATCACCAATTTTAATACCTTTGTGCAAACCTTTCACTAAAACAGCAAGATCATTGATAAAATGTTGAATAAAATAGTTGATAAAGAACAGCCCTGACGCAAACCGGTATTAACATTAAACCAATCTGTTAGAAATCCATTTACACGTACACAACGTGATATTTCAGAGTATAATGATTTCACTGCTGAGAGCATTTTGGTTGACATGCCAATATTAGACAGTTTATGCCAAAGTAGGCGTCTACCGACGGAGTCGAACGCTTTCCGGAAATTTATGAAAGCACAAAAAGTAGCGTTTTTACTTATCTTGCGAGTTTCAATAACATTTGTTAGACTGGATATATGATCAACCGTACTGCGTTTGTTTTTGCGGAAACCATTTTGCTCATCAACAATAAGATCATTATCATCTGTCCATTTTACAATTCTTTCATTGAGAAAACTACTATATATTTTATACATGGTAGAAGCTAATGTTATCCCTCGATATGACACTGTGACATGTTCTCGATTCAGTCTTTAAATAAATTGCATAAAATTTCAATTAATACCGTCAGTATTTTTTTTAAATCCGTGAGATTAAACTTTTAAATTAAAACAGTCACAAAACAAACATTTTTGAAAATAGCAGAACGAATTCATTCGAGTTCAACATTTAAATTTAGCTATTTAAATCTCCCGAGTCTATGACATCACGTTCTCTAACACAATAGCAGCTGATTTTGTTTTATTCATTCTATTTAGTAGAGATTATAAAGTTTAAGACGTTTTTCGTTTTTTTGATACTGAGAAATGAAATGAATTTTTAAAGCATTTATCAATGTCAAAAGTAAACAAATATGTCAAATGTGTATGTATTGTAAAAGTATTTGTACAGACCAGGAACAACAATGGCACAGACCTAATCTGAACATCTATATGTTGTAATCTGGGACAAAATAAATTTTCAGGAAAAATTTTTGCAACATTTTTAGGTGTATGTGTGTTATGGTGGTAAGATAATGTTTCGAGCCAATTGAATCACTTCTAAAAGCGAAAGAATTGGCAATAGAATGAACTTGTGTGGCAATTTCTGATATGAATATTTCACTATATCATTATTTCTTTCCCATATTATCGTAATTCATCAGAATATTTATTAACAGCCACTGTAAGCAAAATACATGTAGAAGAGAGAAAAAAGGTGATATATGCCTAACAGGTATCGCCACACTCACAAAACGCAGCCTCCCCGCGCAGCGAAAAAGAAGAGAGAAAGAGAGAGAGAGAGAGCATGTTTGTTATAAGTATGTCAATTCAAATAGGACGCCACAAACAATTAATGAAAAAGAGAACGTTTGGGGATACCGCCTTGGAACGGTCAGTGGCAAAACAAATTGCTACTGGGGGTTTAAACCTGGTTCAAGGGTGCACCAACCTCACACTTGCCCCAACAGGTTCTCGTAATACAAAACAAGTACAAGTAACCCACCCAACGGCTAAACAATGTTGCATGCAAACGCACACCAAACATATAAAAATAAAGAAGCTAATAGCATTGCAAAGCCAAAGGGCGGGTACTTAATGATCTTACCGAGACCAGAGATCCTGGAGCAAAATCAGCAAGAACACGATGACACGAAGAGAGATAAAGGTTTAAAATATGTTACAGAGACGGTTGGTGCCCAATCGATTTTTTATATTAAGGTACTCGCTGTTTTGATCGGTTGTGATACGTCGTTCTTTTTCTGGTTTTCTATATAAACAGTCTTCTGTGATTAACAAGTGTTCAATCGCTTAAACACATATTTCATGGGACATGCTGAAACACTTTAATTCTCTTTTTTTTCTATCGGTTGTAAGTATTAATTGATCGCTTGCTTATCGGTGGTCTACCAAACAAATCGGATATATTCAGGTTGTCGATTGGTGATATATGATATAGACAAGTTGTCGACCGGTGATGATCGGTTGTAGACATGTTGTCCGCTGGTGATTTGTAGAATATTTTTACCGATCGAGCTTTTTAAAAGGCTTAAAAATTCCAAATTTTAGTGTTGCGCTGATGACGTTTGATATATGACCAGAAAAGCCTATTCTATCATTACGAATGGATAATTTTTACTGTCCTTATTACATTTATTGAGTAACATGTTTATGCATCATCTTAAAGACAATTTAATCAGAATATTTTTATTAAGGTGAAGAAACCTTCGGCGCAAGTTATGCATATTTGTATTTTTTTAAATTACTTCATAAGCGTTTAAGCTGTTCGTTAAGCAAAAAGCGCACATTACGTACAAACACATAATGTTAAAGATGGCTAAAAAAATTAATTTCATGTCATTTGATGAAATAGAACTGTTTCTCTTCAGGTTCTAGAAGTGATGAACAGTTTCCTTAATAGTGAGATGGAGGTTGAAAACCAAATCATGCTTTCTGATCAGAAACTTTCGGCAGATGAAAGACAAAGTATATTTTTGTTGTCAGACTTTCAATCAATTTGTTCGTTTGTTTTGTATTTTAGGTTCGTTTATTGGCTTAAAGCTCATTTTTCTCTTAAGTAGTATCATGCATATGTTAATCTGTATAAATTTTAATTAGAAGCCTATGTACTTAAAGGTCTGTCTACACCGCTGTATGTTTCTGTTTTTACTGTTTTATCTCGCATGATACCCAAGTTTGCCCTACCTCACAATGCCATCACCATGCCATCACAATCGGTATTTTACTACAAACAAAAAGCCTATGGTACTATCGTACTGTCGTACGATGTACATGTACATACCTTTGCTCCTCATTCACTTAACTTTCGGGTTAAGTCTTTGAGTCTTTCTACAAAAATAACTTTTTAATTTTTTAGGGGAAATCGAACGCATACAGAAGGAGCATGCCGAATCCCAAAAGCTGCAAAAAGAGGAGTTCGAACGCCAGCGACAAGAAGACCAAAAGCGGAATGACGAACACGTTAAGAAAATTGAAGAAGAAAGGGAAGCGTTCAAAAAACATGAAGAAGAAATGAACAATATTATGATGGAACAATGGAAACAAAGAAGAGAGATGGTAGACAAACAAATTGAGATAATGACGAACGAAGAAAGTAAAAAAAAAGATGACGAAATTCGTCAGCTGCAACAACAAATACAGATGAATCAGTTCGCACATCAACTGCAGCTGGAAAAATTCAAACGAAAAAGGTTAGAGGAGAAGTTAGACGAGAAATGTTGTGTGATGTAAGCTTTCAACAGCAAACCAAATCAAATAAACTTAAAATGAGTGTAAGCGTGCAAAACTAAATGTGGATATTGGATTAGGCGTGTAGTTCAGAATTTGTCAAGGTAAAACATGTAAAATGATCTATTGCGTGAGTACTTAACAAAGGGAATCAAACAGTCAGCTGATAAATCAATCAATCAATCAATCAAAAATAATAATGCAATAATGCAACTTAACCCATGTGCTGATGAAAAACTTCAATGTATCTGTACTGATTCGTCTCTTATGAGTACATTGTGTTTAGATAAATCTAAACTTTTCCATTTTTTTGACATGTTTCTAAAACACAACTGTTGCAAATGCTTAAAAAGTGTGATCGCAGTGCGTGGTCAGACTGTTAAACCTATTATTTGTTTATTGGCTGATAGTGTATCAAAATCATTATATTATGTACATAAAAGAACTTCAAAATTATATTTTAAATTCATAGAATCAATGCACGATCTGACATGTGTTTAATGTTTTTGCCTTTTAAAATTTCTTTCAACATTAGTATCAGTTTTAATCGAACAGAATAATCAGGTATTGGCATTTAATAAAACATAGTTATACATTATTAAAGCATTAGAAAATGCATTTCAATTCGCTCAAGCCTAGTTCGGATTAATGAGAACGGCTGTTGCTGTTCTACTTAAGGTTTCATTTGATTATCTGTCTGAATGTGTTAAATGTATTGAAAAATTATAGCTTTTTTTGTGCACACTATTACATATAAGATAAAACCGGTACATTTTAATTGGTCATTGACAAATGATTTAAGAGGATATACCTGGATTTATGTTTCATATGGAATGTTATTTTTGATGATAAAATGGTTGTACGATAACAACGTTATTTAATTTGTTAGTCTACACAGTGTGGTTAAATTGACAGTACATATTATTTTCTTCATTTATAAAGAAAGATAATACTTTCGCACCGTCAAATATTAAATGCAAAAGCTCGAAGTGAAAGGGTGTTACAAGAATGTACGTTCAAATTATTATGGTCCACATTACTTCGGAGCTAATAAACGTTAATTAATATTCAGTTTGTCGCGTGATTATTTTCAACTACAAACATCTTGACGGATACCGAAAAGATAAAGCGTAAAGAGGTGAAAAATATCTGTTTGAAGTTGAATGGTATGGTATTTCGCAATTCTTATTTTTCCTTGACGTTTTATTTGTTTTGGCGGGATAGCGATTATTTCGTTCTGCTTACGTTCGACTACGCATGCGTACGCATATAGTAAATGTAAACTGTAAGTTAGTAATATATTATGCAATTTTTCATATTCACATTTAAAACGACCCTCATATTTCCAGTTTATCTTACATAAGTATAATAACGTAAATGCAAGCACCGTCGTGAAAAGCAATGTATGAGGTTAAAATAGATGAAAAGGGAACTTTGAAAGCCGACGAACACGACAAATATGAAAATATTGCAGGCTCGGTTTGATTGAGCCTGTTAATGGGCAGTAATGGAAACGATATTACTGCCCACGCCGCCTAGCCCCGGGTTGAGCATAACTCAATATTTACACCAATTTACAGTACCATGTTGATCAATCCCAAACGATGGAATGCATATGGTTGTGAACATCGAACCTTCAATGCGGTATTTTCAGATTAATACCATTCCATGTTTAGCGGCGTATGGTCCCAAGATAAAATAATGGGTTTGCCCTTAACGAGAAAACAATGGGCGGAACTAAAAAGAATAGAATTTTGACAGGGGATCTGAGAATATAAATCCTGCATATCACAGACAACGCCAAAGTACTTACGTACAAAGTACTTACTTTAACGTTTAAGGCTTACGAAAATCGGTAATACTGATATGCTTCATGTGATGGAATTTTATCATCGTTATAACCTTATTTAATGGTATTACCTTACATACATTCTCACACCTTGACTAGTTTATTGCTTTTGAACTACTACCTTTCTTTTTTTCTCGTTTTAAAGCTGTTGAATTTGATTTGTTGTATTTCTTGCTTGCTTATTTTGTGAGTTCCCCATTAAAGTATGTGTGTGTTCTACTTTTCAGTATTTTTAGAAAATAAAAGTAGAACTTAAAAGTATACTTAATAGCTGTTAGCTATAATGGATAATGCCATGTACAACATTTTATCGAATTAATCTAGATGCATTATGTACTTTTATCTAAAATGTACATGTAACATGTGAAACTAATCCTTGAAGTATTCCGATATACCGGTAACTTCTTTTAAAACCTTTATTATTATGTTTAAAGTATTTTGATGGCTATTTTTGTTTAACATTGTTTTTTTTTAATGCACAAACGAAAAAATCGTCAAATAAAGCATTCTAATATTCGAGTTTATAAATTATCTAAGACTTTAATATCTCCGAGTTATTTTCATTAAAAAAGGATTGTGTATTTTATCGAATTGGAGAAACGGTGATCTAGAGCATCGGACTCCAGAGCAGGAGACTCGGTTCAAATTACACCAATTCTTTTGAAATTTTCTGAACTTCTTAATCGAGGAAGATGGGACGGCAAAACCACCCACGGTCCGGATTCTGTTATATCAATGTTGGACCAGGCTCTTGAGGCGTATGGGAGAGAGTCCTCAGCTTGGTCAATACACGCAGATAATTAACCGGGTAAAATTTCTGCTCGTCCGTAAATTCTGTTCATTAACGTTTTGATAAGTTCAATGTACATTTGCAACATCGTTAACAACAATGTTAAAAAAATTGATATGTTGCAGCAGCATTAATGATTTTAGAAGAAGTAGTTACTAGTACTACTCTTCTTGTTGATGATGAATATGACATTTTGATGATTCGTAATGATGGAAACAGTAGTTGTGCCACTGTTAAAAAAAATCGAACGTTTCTTAACGCTGCAGTTTGTACTATTGTATTCATTCTTATCGTTTTAAATATCTCAAAAATAAACAACACCAACAACAACACTTTTTAACGTTAAAACCTGCAAAAATCACAGTGTCTTGTCAAAAGATTGAGAGGATAAAACATGATGTGTTGCGCTTTCTCCCATTAATTGTGTTCAAAACAAGAATCGATACTTGTCGGGATATTTAATGTGGCGTGTAATACAGCAAAATATGTGCAGATTCCAGGTATGTGCACAGCCTCTTAGGTTAGAATCTTTTTCTCTCTTATCTGTAGATAGATTTACATGTTATAACTTCTTAGTATTCTTTCTCGGTAAGCTTGTTGTTGAGAATAACGCCAACGCAATTATATATGCAACGTTAACGCGCTATATGTGACGTAACGTCACTTCCGTTGTTGTTGTTTTGTAGATGCGATTTGACTAACGTATAATTAAAAGGATCGAACCTGGAGCATACTTATTATTCTCTCTTACACTTACATTTTGGTGCCGTGACCAGGATAACGATGAATCTGCAAAAACTTCATACACAAAGAGAGGAGAACCGACGATTTATTGAGACATACTTTGAGAAAATTACGTTGAAAGAGTCGCTCAATACAATCTGAACCGTTTACAACGTCTTGCTCTCTCTCTCTCTCTCTCTCTCTCTCTCTCTCTCTCTCTCTCTCTCTCTCTCTCTCTCTCTCTCTCTCTCTCTCTCTCTCTCTCCGGAAAACGTTCTTAGAAATGATATGCCTCTGTTTGGGAGCGAACCCGCACGGTCACGGCTAACCGGGACAACCCCCAAAAGGCTGATCGGATAGCCCTGATAAACGTAACGTAAAAATCACTGCATGAAATTGGTAACGGGTTATTTTACTGATAACAGTACTAACTATATGTACGGGGAGACTTTTTACGGCCTCCTCACTGCATAAATAGCGCTACTGTGAATTTCACATGATAGTGTCTCTCGGTGGGAGCGAATTTATTTATTTATTTAATACTTTGTTTATTCAACAATCTTATTTTTATGGAATATATAACACAATTAAATCATTTGATAAACGTTAACATATTTTTTATTTGTTACTATGAAACATACAGTACACCTTTAAGGAAACCACCAATACTGACCAGTTTGGAAAAGGGAAGATAATATTTGCTTGTTCGGAATTATCAGTTCAATAAGCGGCTAATCGACTGCAAAATGCAAGCTTATTGCCTTATTGCAACATTTCAACTCAGATTACATCTAGAATTTCATGTACTTTTACATTAATGTTGTCTTAAACAGATTAATCCCAAATGGAAATGTATCGGTAAGAATAAAGATGAACAGAGCCGATCAAGTGGTGAAAACCCAAGCATGTCACATAACTGTCTACGACTACTACGAACCAAGTACGTGTAACTAGTTGAAGAAAAACTATAATAATTAAGCAGCTTGACAAATATCGAAATAATTACAACCGACGTCTTCTTTGTTATCAGAATACAATGAAAACAATTCCGTTTCCTTCATGAAGCTTACGTTCGTTGAGTCTAAATAACATGATGTTATGTTCGGAAATTATAACGTGGGAAATTGTTGATGACGTCGGTGATGTTAAAGCAATTGATTAAAAAATGTTGAAAGCCATCGAATACGTCAAGTAATAGAAAACGTTTTCGTATATCGAAAAAAGATTTTGTAAAGCCTCTAGTCGCCATATAAAAAAATTCTCATAAAAGTGTGCACAATCTGTATCAATTAAAATCCTATAAATTCTTATAAAAAAACAACACATTCAGGCAAGTAAAACAAAAATATTAATCAACGAAAATAAATGAAAATAGTTTGATCAAATCCATTAAGTTTAATATTATATAAATTAAAGTTAAATCTTAATTGCAAACTTCACTCATTAATTTTTTGTGACAATTGTCATTCAGTTGGAGAAGCTTGTCTTTAACTGAAATATTATATAATGTGAAAAAGTAAACAGAATTTAATGTAGCCAGAAACGCTGTATAATCGGCGCAATTGTTAAAATTATCGAATGATTCTCTACAGTTCAATATTAGTTCATTCATTTTGTAATTTGGTGAAAATAACTAACAAACTAGCACATTAGTTCGGCATATCTAGGTCAAAACTGTCAAATATGGTCTACATAACTAATTTAGTATACGTCAGTAATAGAGATGCGTCGATAATACAGAGTTCGACTATACTGCAAATACTTAAATGTTATTAACTTGTTCAAGTAATAAGTATTTACTTCATGCCTCAATTTGCAGCTTAGGAGGCAATGACCATCTACAAATCTGCACTGCTCAAGAATGCCGATATATGTGATGTTTGTCCTTTGTGTAACGTATGTACAGACGTCAGCTTATTTTTCTCAGGTAGGTAATAAACACAAACGGTTAAACTGTATATAAAAAGTACTTAAAAAAATTAGAAACGCAACTTCTTTAATACAGAATATATTTCATGTTGAAAACAAGGCAGCCGGAACGACAGCAATATCCCCCGCCGCAGATGTGAATGTGGGAAAGGTTATGGACAATAGCTCTGGGCAACGGGCAGGCAGGTGGAAGCCAATTCAAGTGCAAGGGTATGTCGTGTTCAGAGTATTGGCCTGCTCAAACGCCAGAGTCGGCCTTGACCTTGAGCCAGCCAGGTTGGAACATGGGTTCTGCACATCAGGTTCATGAACTGAAAATTTCACTTAAGTTTCATGATATTCTTTCCAGGGGTTCAGAAGATATGAACTGGACATGAAATGCATGGTTCAAATCTTCAAACACCACTGTTGACCATGACATTGAGGCGGCCATGTTGGAACATGGGATCTGCATGTCGTCTTCATGGGGAGAATGTTTGACTAAAGTTTCATGAAATTCCTTTTAAGGGTTGAAAAGTTATGGACCGGACACAAAATATGCTCAAACACCACAGGCGGTCTTGATCTTGAGCCAGCCAGATTGCAACATGGGTTCAGCACATCATGCTCATTAACTGAACATTTCACTTAAGTTTCATGATTTTCATTCCAGGGGTTCAGAGACCACCAATTAACTTGCCAGTTTGTGTACAGTCAAACCTGTCTTTAGCAGCTACCCAAAGGAGTGACAAAAAGTGGCTGCTCTATACAGATGGCTGTTAAAGACAGGTTAAAATGAGAACAAAATGTCAGTTAAGAACATATTCAAACTGGCTGTTTAAGACAGGTGGTTGCTATTCGCAGGTGGCTGGTAAGGCAGGTTTCACCGTGCGGCGGGGGATTAAATGTTGCGTATCTAATTTCTATAAGTATACATAAGTAAATCTCAGCCTTTCTACATAACCTAACCGTACAAAAAGGACATTGCAAGTATTAATAAAGACGAAAATAAAACACAAACGATTGGATCGAATAAAAATGAGAACATATAATTATGTAAGACCTCCACAAATTGATCATCAAACGTTAAATGTAACAGTTTTGTAGTCCAAATAACAACAGGCGCTAAAAGTAACACTCTAACCGTAAATGTAACAACGTAAGTTGTGCTAAAAGTAAACTGTTTCTGGATATTAGGCTATTTTTCTTCAAATGCGTTTAGTTCTTGACATGTTTATTTGTTTTGTTTAGATTGGAATTGGAAAATAACGACTTCCTTTAACACCCACCTGAAATGAAAAACTTTGAAAACGACGAATATTAAAACTGCAAGCAAAACAAAAACAGTTACATAAATTACTTGTTTCTGCAAGAAATGAAAACTAGGAAAAGCGCAATGGTAAAAACGTATTTAAGAAAAACTAGGACAAATTGAAAAATAACGATCTAACAGAAATATGAGCTGCCTGCGATCTTTAAGTAAATATTGAAAAAACGAACTTCATGGGTGATGAAGCCAAGGTATAGGTTACAACCGTTTTAACAGTATGTCAGTGACATTTTTTCCACTTTTGTTTCCCATTGTATTTTCATAAGTCTTGAAATCACTTACATTAAGGTTTTATCCTCTCAGTAAAAAATTGTATCACTTGTACTGACTGCATAATCTTCCGTACATTGCTGTTTTCATAAATATCAATATTCATAAAGTTGATTCGGAAGCTAAATAAACTATTAAAACTTTATCAATGTTCAAATAGGGTATAATATCAAGTTTGCTGGGCATCGAACAGTAACCATTTAGGTTTGTTTTCTGGTAAATTGATTATTGTTGCGCACTGATGCTGTCTGCGGCGAACGTATGCTCTTTTTTCTTTAATTTTTTTTGATTGCTTTGTGGGGTCTCCTAGTGGCACAAGGTTATTTTTATCGATGATTTTTTCTACAATTGAGGTTGGGTTAAATCTGTTTAAAAACTTGAGATGCATCATGTTGCAATTTAAAAAGTGAAATATGCATATCAGGAAACGCCACACTCAACAACACAGCCTCCCCACGCAGCGAAAAAAAAAGAAGAGAGGAAAAGAGAGCATGTTGTTTTAAGTATGCCAATACGAATAAGACGCCACAAACAATTAACGACATAGAGAACCCTTGGGTTACCGCCTTGGAACGGTCAATGGCAAAACAAATTGCCACTGGGGTTTTAAACCAGGTTTTAGGGTGCACCAAACTCACACAGAACAAACTGACGTTCATCTGTATCTTCCGGTTGCTCTTTTCTCTGTACTAAAGTGTTTTATCGATAAAAGTGAAACAAACTTTGCATTTTTCAAACAATTTTTATTTCATATCTGTTATTTCCACCATAGCCTTTGATTTTAAAACCGAAATTAGAACAGCATGTTGAATATTTAGGATCTTTTTTCAAACTCAAAAGTGTTGTTGACCTGACTCGATATGACATAGTAGTAAAATACAGTTAATGTAATATCTGGATGAGATTTAAGTTAAACGGATGTCAGTTTCAACGTTTCATTCGTATGTTTCATTATTAAAAAAAAATAAATCGAAAAAGTACTAGCACAATATTTAATTTAAGCTTTTATCAACAATGAAGAAAAAAAAATCTAGCCATTGAAAAATATTTGCTGTTCTTTTAAGCCTTATTCCTCTGCTGGTCCACAACAGAATTATACTATCGTTGGTTTAGGTAAAGGGGGCTCGCTCTGCTGGTAATTAATAAATACACCGTAATAGCACAAGTTTAATGTTCCAGACAAGAGGTTATAAATATGAACCATTTCGTAAAATGTGGATTTATGTTTTTTTCATAATCCACGAGTTTCAGGACTATAATATATGTAACAGCCCTTTGTGAAAATAAACATACTAACAGACCCTTTGAATTGGAGGTAGTCAATTTATTGTAATAGGGATGTTTTGTAGGCTGTTTGACTTCTGTTCGACATCATTACAAAATATAATTATTTTTTGCGTCGCTCTGCTGGTAATTAATAAATACACCGTAATAGCACAAGTTTACTGTTCAAGACCAGAGGTTATAAATATGAACCATTCCGTAAAATGTGGATTTATGTTTGTTTCATAATCATCGAGTTCAGGACTATAATATATGTAACAGCCCTTTATGAAAATAAACAGACTAACAGACCTTTTGCATTGGAGGTAGTCAATTTATTGTAATGGGTATGTTTTGTAGGCTTTAATGAACTGAAAAGCGAACGACGTTTTTAAATAACCAAGAAGTTTGGTTTAAAATAAAGTTAGACTGTTTGACTTCTGTTCGCCATCATTACAAAATATAATTATTTTTTGCATCGTTTTGATTCTGATATAAATATTTCGTGTCGTTTTTATTCCAGACAACATCCATTGGCGAATCACGTACCTATAGATTATTATTGATGTTCAGATAGTCAAAGAAAATGTTATAATTTAAGATAGATGGGACTTTACATCATTTTTTGGAGCAATTTTATGATAAGTAACTGAAATATAAAGTATGAGCATTGTGCTCTTATTATTCAGTAATGTAAACGTACTTATATGTCACGTGACTACCTTGATATTAATACTGTACTGTTCGCTGAAGGTAGGTAAGAGACAGTTTATCAACACATTGTGGCAACATTAAGTAACAAAAACAACAAGAAAGTATCGAGTAATAAAACGTTTTAATATAAAAAGTGCATAAATTGTAATATCATAAAAGGTACATAAATGATTGTAACTCCAAAATTCAAATCGTTCAAGGATAAACATTAACAAAATGTTGATGAAAGAGCAATACTATGGTGGCATATTTGTGCAGTGGGATAGTTTGGTAGCTATCGCGATAAAATTGATAAATTTTCAGGAATTGTTTGCGTTTACCTAGTATATATATTTTTTTATTGAAAACCTAGCTCTTGATATCGCGAAAATACATGTACTTGAAAATGCCACACGATGTTGGTTCCATAATAACAATCCTTAGCAAGTTTCCAGCAAAGCTGGGTATTTTCTGAAAACATTTCATTGTAGCGAAAATTATTTTGCGAAAATATCGTAATAAAATATTTCCATAAACCTTTGGGTTATTTAAATAAATATTAAAGCCATATGCCAATCTTTTCAGAAAATGCAATACTATATCTATCTCGTAGCAGAACTGTGCCACCATAGAAAAAAAACTGTTTCTCCCATAATTGTGACAATCATTACTTGTCTTAAGTAGCATAGCTTATAATAACTGATCAAGTCGCTTTAAAATATGTTTCTTTTTATATGTTAACTTTGATTTTACTAACCGACACCATGTATCGTTATAAATCGCAGTCACACTTAATTAACCTTATTATAAGAAATTAAAAAAAAACTAATTCATTTCTTCGATTAGATGTGGTAAACCTGTTTTACTACATTCTATCTTTACAACTTTACAAATTACCATCAAGTTTTTGTTTGCTTCTATGAAAAAAGTATTTTGTTGATTCAATGGAAAATGTATTTACATGTACAAGTTAAACGTGACAAAATTTCAATGAATAAAACGTTAACATTCACGAAACAATCACAATATGCTGCATGAAATTCGACAGAATTCATAAATAAAAAACATTTTTAATGTACAATTTAAACTAGTTCTTAATCAAACAACTTCACGACATCACTCTAGTTATGAAGGAAGGTTGCAACTGTCGAGACAACGTGCAACGATCATCATGATCAGTATCAGGGTGGCTATACCACGTGACTTGATAAGTACAACGTCACGTGACTTCTTATCAATAATTAGTTAGAATGTATGATTAAATATTGTAGTATAATAATATCAAATATAATCGGTGATAGTAAAGGACTGTATCATGTAAAAGTGTAAATATAACATAAACTGATTAAGTAATATCACGTTAGTCATGTGTTGATATAAGCAACTAATGAATTGGTCAAAACATGGTAACAGATTATGAAGAACAACCCTTACGTCAATGGTGTAACGTAGTCTTTTGCCAAGATCTCAAATACCTTAACTGTTTGTTGGAAGAAAAAAATGTAACAAATTACTGTATTTTCCGTTTTCAGAAAAATCATATTCAATCAATTATATATTATTTATTTATCTTTAATCCAGTAAACTAAACTAGTGTCCAAACGAAACAATACCACGTGTTTGCTAAGGCATTCAATAAATTCAAAACAATATAGAGATTTCCGATTGGTATATATCATTTGTGAGAACTTTTAAAAGCACGTACACAAAAATCTATATCATCAATCACAAGGTGAGGTCTAAAATGAACATTTCACTTTGCTGAAAAAACATTTTGAAAAAGTTTGGTATCGTTTCTTTTGGACACAAGTTTACATGTAGACATTGTATTAAAAACCAAATTTAATTAACAAGTTTTGTATGTATTACTTAAAAAAATTAAAATAAAGCATTCCGATGGCAGACTTCGTGAGTTCCTTTAATGGAAAAGTAAAAACATGATTTAATGAAATTTTATTGAAGAACTGGTGAGGAATGTTTTCACGAGAATCTAACCCAATGCTTTATGCACAAACGTTATTATTTAGTTAAGGGAAATCTTAATTAAGAAACTGATAAAATCTGATTATCAAGTACACAAAAAGGTTTTTTATGGTTTAGCTATTTTCATACTAAAATACCGTCTTAAAGCTGCTTTCTAAATATGTGCTCGTTTGAATTTTTACCGTAGTATGAGAGAAGAATAGACCGGTTTAAATTGGGGAGCACGAATGTTATAAATGCATAAGTATGTGAGTGATTGATTTTGATTTTACGTTTAAAAATGTTAGTAACTCTAAGAGATATTCTATGATCCTGTTAAACAAAATCAATATTTGTAAGTTATCATACATGTATGGAGGCCCTAAAGTGGCATTTTCCATATTTTTGTTGTATATTGTCGTTATATACGAAATAATACAACTAAAAACGGAAAACGTCACTTAGATAATACCTCTAAAACGTATTCGTGCATACGAATTCGAACCTAAAACAATACTCATTGTATTCATTTATGATTCACATTTGATTATAAGTCTAATAAGTCTAATAAAGGTGAACATGTTATGTTCCATATGAATTCTAAATTTTGAGCATGTTCGTAATGCTAAGATACAAAAAGTAATAAATGATCGCTAACTATTACATTGATTTACTCCATGAATACAATACAATCTTATACATGATAATACATTTCACATAAGTAAAAATGATTTTTAATAACAGACGAGATACACACATTTTATGTTCCAAAACATACCATCAGTATGTTTTTATATGAGCTTACATGTAACACATATACATTACATTATGTTATTGACATATCAGTTTACTCGAAGTAAAATTAGCCCTATCATCATTATTATTGCATGACACTGCAAAATTGAAAGTAAACGTTTCAAATAATAATATTTTAATTATACTGACTATTTATTAATAAAACCCATTCTTTTTGTCTAGGGGCTACACGTCGCTGATAATGGAGTTGTATTAATCTAAAAATTCCGCATTGAAGTTTCCATGTTCACCGCCATATGTACACCATCATTTGGGATGGATTGAACCGATGGATTGAACAGTTTTCTGGTATAAATAATTAGTTGCTCTCAACTCGGAGCTCGGTGGCGTTGCAATAATTTACCTTTACATAACTCTCCATGAACAGGCTCCATAAAACTGAGCCTGCAATATTTTCTTATTTGTCTTCGATGGACTTCCAATTTCAGTTTTCATCTTTTATATATTTGTACAGCACAGTTGTTTGCTCCACGTATTTAAACTCGATACACTTGTTTACTGTTAAATATTGATGTGAAGAATACATGCATGCATCTAAGCATTATATGTCGTCTAAGCCCAATAATTAGTTCTGTGTAACTGAACTCGAGGAGACTAATAACATTAAAATAACTATATGTGTAAGCTATGGAAAATGAGCAATTAAAGTTCTCAAGATTAGACAACCTGAAACGAAAACAGTCTGTTAAATGCTTATGAAATGCATATGTGAAATAGACCGTTAGAATGCTTCAAGCTTTCACTGTCTAAAGGTATACAATACATGTACGTAAAGACAATCCTTCCAGCCTTGCGATCGGTTGCGAGAATCTAACATATAATTATCCCCCCCCCCCCCACTTCCTTTTATTTTGTTTATAATTGACTAGATCTATTTAATAACAACTTAATATTTTAATGGATAATTTGTTAACTTCTACCTTATCAGCATGTGATATTGTTTATTGATGTTGTACAAATAAAATCCAGAGGTTTCCAAGGAGATATTATTTGGACCAATTTTTGACGGAACCCATACACAAGACAGGCAACAAAGGCTCACCGTGAGCCTTTGGCTCAGGCGATATTACAAAGGGGGATTACTTTACAGAAACGTTTTACAGAAGTAACACATAAAGACAGTATTCAAAATTCACCGAGATGTATAAAACGACTAATAATTATGGAATCGCAATATTTTATAATTACTGTTACAAAAAACACATTAAATTCCCAACCCTGAAAAAAATTTTCGTGATACTTCAACCAGATATAAAATGTTACCTCAGGTGGTAACAAGATAGTCATTTCATCTTTCATAGTGACCTAGTATATTAACCATAATTATAATGATTCGAGCTTTACCCATGAATAATCAAGAAAAAACATCCTGACCTTGTGTGTTGATTTATCAATGTGGTCAAAAGTGCACCTATTTACATTTCAATATTAAATAACAAATTGTTTTTTATTTATGTGTCTAATTTATTTCTTTGCATCACTTTATACATTTTAACCTTTTGCGTCTTTTGAATTGCCTTTGCAACATGTGCCCAATATCAAAACTTGAAATTTGAGAACAGTCTAAATGCACTAGCTTTCTTATGGTCAATTTGGATTTATATCTTAATTTAAGCCAATCATCAGCTAGTACTCAATTTAAGCCAATCATCAGCTAGTACTCAATCAGTTTTTGATCATCTCGGGTCCTAGTCTTACTACTTCTGTAACCTTTTTCCCGCCAAAACAGTTCACCCGAGGTGACAGATTTTTCTATCTTTACCGATTGTCTCATGCAAGATACTTTTTCTTGCATACCTTTTATTATTTATAACATTTCTATGTATGTATACATACTTTTTTATTTTCCTTATGCTGAAATATTGACATTAACGCAAACCATTTTTATAAATGACGTCAACAACTTGAATATATGACGTCACTCACGTGACTCATTCTACATGGGGGGGTGTAGAATCGAAATTTCCTACACGGGTGAAAACACCGGATGACCTGATCTGGTATGCAAGAATGATGAATCAAGAATTTACTTACACCAAACATATAACTGCAACTCCCAAAAGCGTACATAAAAACATCAAATGTAATATTGTGCTGTAGATAAAAGCTTATTACATAATAAGGTAACAACTTGTAAGCGTAAACATGTGTAAATATGTACATTGCGTCTCAAAAAAGTTAACAATCATGAATTCATGCATCATTGTGTAAAAAGGTCAGTGGTATATCGACAGAATAAAGGCAATTCGCTAAACAACAAAGTCTTGTATGATATCTAATGTGTGTGATTCTGGGTAAAGTTTAAGATGATTTTCACTCTTCTGTCTGTGACAAAATATTAAATAGACATTAGTATGTACATGAATGTTCATGCTAGAACTGTAGTATTAAAATGTGTATATATAAATAGCGTTATCTTTAACAATTGACGCCTCCCTTCGATACTTGATTCTGTTGTTCATTCTGGATCTGTTTCGACCATTTTCTATCCCCAGGTCTAACTGTCTTGTTCTGGTTCTAAAAATAATGTAAAATTCGTTTAAGAAGCAATAGATCGTTTAAGAAGCAATAGAAAATATATTTCAAACAATTATAAGCACTGAAAACACTTTTACACACCATTACCTGTCATAATAGCAAAACATGCAATGTTTTTGACATTACTTTATGTTTAAGAATAATAATTTTGTAGTGTATTATCCAATTGTTATAAAACAAATGATTGCAACTGAATACTTTCTTCATTTTGGAATTTAAAATTGTTATGGGAGTTAAAAGTTAGAAGGGAAAATGTTCAAGACCATTAATTAATTCTTCTGTTATAATTTGTAATGGTTTCGTGTTATTTTGCGTCACATGATTTAATGTATGAAACCTATAAAAAAATCAACGTAAAATTAGAAGCTTTCACAATGACCTATTAGGTTTAATTAAAGCGAATAACATAACATTGCAACCTAATCAAATCACAACTATTTGATACACACATGTATTACTGATAGCATGATGGTCTGTGAAATCTAAATGTTTAAATAAATCTGTTATAATTTTACAAATTTGTCAGTCGTCGGTATATTTAAATTTTACCTAAATAATAGATGAAAGGGGAACTTTGAAAGCTACCGAACACAACAAATATTATAATATTGCAGGCTCAGTTTGATTGAGCCTGTTCATGGGCAGTAATTGAAATGCATAATACTTCACACGCCGCCTAGCAAACGGGTTGAGCGCAACTAAATATTTACACTAGTAAACATTACAAATTAGATACATCCTAAACGATTTCTTACATATGGTGGCGGACTTTAAATGTGATATTTTCAGAATGCAAAATGGAAAAAAAAGTGGAATAGAAAAATGAAACTTGAAACGTGTTGACTTATTTTTGTTATCGTGAAATAAAAATATTGGAAGCTGTTTCATTCCTGGTATGCGCAATTCACTTTTTTCTTCAAGTAAGAGAGAGTATTTAAGCCTTAAATAGTCATAAAAGACTGTGTTGATTGATTTTAACAAAACAAGCATAATGTAATATATTAATAAAGAAGTGAACCAATAGATTTCTGTGATTTGTGATGTATCTAACACAGTTAAGAGAAAGTATAGGATGATGAAAATTAAGAAAACATAATATAATAAATAACTGAATGAAGGAAAAATATTAAATGAAAAATAATTTCAGGCCAATTTAGCTTGAATGTGAGTTTTCAACAAATAAACGAATACCTGGACTTGTGATTTGTTTTGAATAACACAGGAACCAATTACATCGACATTCAATAACAAGATATGATCATAACTTGCTGACTAAACATACAATTCTTTTATTTCTGACTTGTATTAATGCTTACTTAACTCCTGGTGATTTTGCCCGTGAAGTTTTAACTCCGTGCTAAAAACTCAAAGTTTGTTTCTTTTTTCATAAGAAAGAAACTTAGGTTATTAATAAGTTGTATTGGTTCTTCATTGTTATGCATCCGAGAGTTCAAATAAAGCAATTAAAGATGTGAAATCCAGTTGTTTTTTTTCACTTTAAGGAATTGATAATGAAACCGAGTTTTTAGTATGGAGTTTTTAGTATGAAGACTTAGAACCTTAGACCCTGGTGTCCATAAGGTCATCAAGTAACTTTGACCGGTTGCTTGACAGTGTTATTTCTTTTTCTTTTTTTTAAAAGTACCTGCATACGTCTTTGAGAAATCGTTCCCGTTAGATAATAGTTCAGTAGGTAGTTTGACGGCTATTCAACAAGGCAATTTACTTGTCTGTTATTGTTTTTCAAGAGAACGTTGCAGGGCAAGTGTGCGGTTGGTAAACCATAGAACCTTGTTTAATCGCCGCAAAAGCAAGCATATTAAAACACAGACGGTATCGTAACGGTACAGATCAAGTTCGCTTATTCGTTTTAGGTTTCTTTGATAATAAACTGTAGCTCTCTCAATCCCCAATGGGAAGATATTCTGAGAGTGACTGTTCATATTAAGTTAACTTTATCAATTATAATGCTCTTTAAAGATGCTTTTAAAATATTATTTTTTCTTGCAATGTTTCTTTGCCTTGATGGAAATAATTAAAAATATAAGATTTGACATTTCTTTTTGTTTTCTTACATATAAGGGCCCATCTTTGCGTTAGTTCCACTGAATTTCATAAATGTTTACATATAATTTGAACTTATACTTATACTTAAAATTACGTTTTTTTTTTATCTTCAGTAAACATGTCATTATAATTACAACTTTTCGAAAAATAAAAAGCGATAAAGTTTTCTTAAACGTTTCCTTTAAGGTCGACAATAACATGCACTAGCTTATTTTTTTTTTTTACAATAAATAATAAATTTTAAGCCAAATGTTATACATATTTTTATGAAGTGATACTATAAAGATTTACTTATTCTAGTTGGTTAAAGTTTTCTTCTCGTTTTCATGCAGATAACGATGATATCATAACAAACTGTGACAGGCTACCAAAATAAAGCAAACTGTATGCATAATTCATGCATTACTAAAGTTAACACTCTCACTCGTCAGTACCTGTCTGTCGATGAAACGAATTTTCATGGTGATGGCGATGACGTCATTACAACGTCATCAAAATGTACATGCATTTCGTGGGAACCACCTTAAAAGTTTCCAAATATTACATCAGAGGTATAGACTTTGAAAATGGTAGTGATTTTATCTTTTCTATTAACTTTATATATCTTGCATTGAAACATTTTTTCCAATTACATCGTTATAAAAACGAACTCAGTCTGTCGTCATATTTAAAATGAATACATAATGAAAATGGCTATGAAGAGAAGGAAACACAAACGAATAAATTTAAGCTTACTCGAAGGAAAATGGATATGTTAAATGTCATGTCAGATCTACGCAAAAAATAAATAAAAGTTTGAAAAAATAAAGTTGTAGGCCTATTATTATACAGATATTCTCTAATAGTGAAAGTTGCAAGGAATAAAAGAGGAGATTAACGGGCTGGAATTTTTAAAGCGCATCCCTGTATATGATATAAGTGGAGTGGAAATGGATCACAACCTGAATGGAAACAGACTGGCATCGAACATCGAATCACATATACCATATAAAGGATATAACATTCGAACCTTCTTACAACACCTCACATTAACAGAATATGGCTAAGGAGGTCCACTTATACTAGAAACACCTTTATAAGCCTAATAAGTTTAATTTAGTTTCTTAATAGCAACCCCGTTACATCGAATATGTCATTGGAAGATCATTTCATTTATTGTAAACCATATGTGTCATATCTTTAAGTTATGCGATGCTCGTTGGGATTGACAAATGTGTAAGTCAGCCCATAATTTATTAAATGACTTGATTTGATCAATTTTATCGGTGGTGGCTGAAGCAACACACAACGTCGGCTTACCAGGATGCTGTGCGGTTTTGAGCAAAGGTGATGTTGGTCCATGTTCATCAGAAGGCGTTGTTACTGTTATTAATACATTACTTGGAACATCTAAAAGAGGACTCTTATTGTCAGCATGCCCTTAAAAAAGACAACACAAATCCATGTTAACTTGTGGTTCTTCTCAATGTAGTCTAGGCATTTTAACATCAACACTTTCTAACCAATGTGCATTCCAACGAAGCTTTGGTTAAATTATAAAATGAATGTTTATTTTTGAAGCATTCTTTTATAACTTAATTTTGTATTTCGGTCAAGCTTTTTGATATCTTACGGGATTTCATCTTAAACTACTTTGCTTTAATGTGTCGTCTGGTCTATTTAGAGGAAACATAGAAAAAAACAGAAGAAGATACCTTTGGCTGAAGAATTGTGTCTGCCTAAAAGGTCATGCTGATCGTTAGAAGTGCGGCGACTTATTGAAGGTGTAGGAGCAACACTTGGATTTTTGCTTGCACTTCCGCCTAATGGACAGAAAGATAAAAGCATTAATACATCATTATCTGAAATAATACGTCACACGTTTCTGACATTGTAACCGTTGCAAATCCGATTTCAACTACATCGATGTCTTTAAAATAAAAACAATAAATAAAATAAATAAAAATAACTAAATAAATAAAATTAATGCAATATTTAGAACACTATGCAGCTACAAGTTGCAAGCTCATAACATTATAATTCTTTAATAGAAATGTTAGGTAAACCAATTCAAGTTGATACATGTAACTTATATTTGATTAACAAAGTTCCTCTTAGTGCATTAATTAATCAGTCAAAAATGTGTTATATTAAAGTATTATAATTTTTTTTTGTTACATTGAGTTGTGTAAATTTAATATTATTCAATTTCACGTTTGTTAAAAATCCACAGAAAATTAAAAAGAAATACGGGAATCCCAAAAGTTTATAAATAAATGTTGAAACAATAAACCGTAGTGGCCAATGAAATAACCCCGTGATGTGTAAACGATTCCGTAAAATGACATATGTCAACAAAGGTTTGTTTTACACATTATAATTTAAATACAGAAGGTATTTCAATAATATAAATGCCTTTGTCCATCCAACGCTGTTTATAAAAAAACATTTTAAGAAATATTAAAATACACATTAATCGTGCTAAAGTATTCTTTAAATATATAGGTATAGCATTATTCGGACGTTCTTTTTCCAAGACGCAATTATAGTTTTAAATGTTTTATCGGAATACCTTCTTCCTAAAAGTAATTTTTCAAAATACAGAACAAACTGATTCTTGAGCATAAACCACAAGTACCTTTAAAACTGCCTTGTTTACTTCTAAGACTCCATAAGCTGTTGGATCTGCTGGCTTGTCGACTGCCGTGTCGACTGCCCTGCCTGCTATTTTGTCTGCTATTTCTTCTACTAGTTTCCCTTAGTCCGGTTATACTGTTAACTACCGTCATATGATCCTGGTAAGCAGGCTGATCTAGTCGGTTTACTGAAATACGACAAATCATTATATATCAATGCAATTTTTATCTACTTGCACCATAAGTCATGTTATAATGTTAACTACTGCTATATGCTATGGTAATCAGGCTGGCCTGTCTGGTTTTATCGGTTCACTGAAACAAGACGAACTGTGTATATCAAAGCAGATTAATTTCATTACTTATCTCCCTTAGTCATGTTGCACTGTTCACTCTGGTAATCGGTTTATTGTAATATGACAAACTGCTGTATACATGTATTTGTCTTCGTGTCCTCAGTTGTAAAAGGATCTTGGTAAAATGGCATGTCTAATTTTTTTTTTTAATTTGACAAACATGTTTAAAATTGCATATTAAAGTTTATGTTTCTGCTTGTATCCATTTTCACTACTAAGATAGTATGCTCCTTAAAAACTGGCTTATTACCTTTGACAATTTAGTTTTTTATCAAGCCAGTTTACTGAAATATGTGAAGAGAGATTGAATGTTTGCTGTAGTATAAGTATCGCACAAAAGCGCGGGTTTATATGTCTTATTGTGTTGTTTCGGCAATTTCCACTCCTGTTTTTGCAGATTCTGTCTTTTACCGGATTTTCTCACGACCGTGTTAAACCGGACTCTAATTCTGCCAAGCTTTTCTTTTGGCACGCGAAATCCAGTCTATTAACAAGCTAGCTTTTTATTGACAACTTCGAAAGTCATATTTAAAACATGATACGTGATCGGCTTTAAACGATCATGAGACGGGATCATACGGTTTACCGGAAAGCAGTCAAGCATAACCCGGGGCTAGGCGGCGTAGAATGTAATGTACACTCCCATTACTGCTCATGAAAAGGCTTAATCAAACCTGGAATAGTTTGATATGCGTCGTGTTCGGGTTTTTTAATTCCTTTTTTCATCTATCATATTGCTATTTTTATTCACATGCTTAAACAATTGCTTTACTGATTATTTGAAGATATTAGTACAAATGTACATGACTATGTTAGTCTTGTTCTTTGAACGGGTTCACTACATCACGCCATGTTTCTAATTAAATTGCCTTTTATAGCAATTTCTCTATTCAAAATTGTTTTCGATAAATCGTGCACGCCCAGAAAACGCTTAAACTTTTTCTACTTTATGAGCTTTATTCTTCTAACAATTAGAAAATAGGAGAAATAGGGGAAAATATTATTTATTTTAAGCCGGCAAGACATCAAACAAAACCACAAACTGGCTTTACAGGTACTGAGCTTTTGATCACAAAATTTTTATTTAAGGTTAAATTGAAATCGTTTTTTTTTAATTTTTAATAACTTTATAAAATACTTCATATTTTAAAACGTCTTTAGTTAAAAATGATTGAACATATATTTTACATTTTAATAGAAGCTAAAATTGCTATTATTACATAGGCTAGATGTAATTACGATAAATTTTATGCCCACGAATATAAGTGTATATTGGTTACATCAGCAAGTCGTGATATTCCAGAAACTGTTCCAACCCTTGATGAGTCTGCATTATTTATTACCCACGTTCATTTACAACTAGAAGTCTGCTCTTATAATTTGATTTATGAAATGTCATTAAGAGGTAAATTAAGTAACAGGGAGCAACGCGAAGAGAATGTCTTCAGAAACCTGATTACCATAGGGATATTTCGAAGACATTAGGTCCATGAAAAGGTTAAACTACCATATCATTAAACACGACAATAACACACTTGGGAATAGACAACTGTCATTTGATAATCAATTTAAAGACATCAAATTAAGATTAAAACTGATGCTTATAACTTTAGCATTTGTTACTTCTGAACAAAATTTAATGGACCGTATCCGTTGTTAACACAAATTAGCTACTTATTGATTGGTGCATTTTTTTTTCGTAAAGCGTGTTATTCTTAAGATTTCAACAAATTAACAATCGCCATAAGATACAATCACAAGGTAGTAACTATTTTGCATGTTTACTTCGGACGTTACTTTTGTTTCGCATTCAAGAAAAGAATCTTTTCCAAAAAATTCCTAAGGTCTGGACAAGCAAATGTGTTTACTGTTTATATGGCTATATGTTTATAAATTAACTACATCTCAGTCAGCCCTCCGAAACATTCATATCAGTTTTATGTGATCTTTTAATTAATAATCTTACAATTTAAAGTCCACAAGGGTTCCCATTTTTGTTATTTGATCAAAATTAACTCTCTATCTTTCTACATCTTTCTTTTCGTACTGCTCTGTGTTTAGGCAGTATATTTTGAGCTTGACTTTACTCGCCATAATAAGCGTCTTTAATATGTGTTAACTAAAAGTAACAATTTCTCTAAAAAGAGTGAAATATTATTAGCCATTTCCACATTCAGAAAACACAGCCTTCCACACAGCCAAAAATCAGAAAGGTCAATAACATTGGTTCATAATATATTCAGTTTCAAAATAGAACCAACAAAATATTAACAAAAAGGAACCAGACGGGGAACTTAAAAGAGTTAAAAATGTCAATGGTTTGAGCGAAATAGCTTCCCAAAGAAGCGTTTAAACTTAACCTTACACAAATTGTCATTTAACAATAGAACATGTGTCGACGTGAACAATATTTGTTTTTCAAGTCTCAGTGTTTCAAAGTAAAAATAGTACTTACATTCCTTTCCGAACGAGCGTCTCACCCACATGAGTTTGACGCCATCATGAATCTCGTGGCGTCTCTGACAACAACAACAGTACAGAAATAAACAGAAAGTGATGGACACTACAAAAGCCGCCGCAATACCTATACCAGTCCTGAAAAATGTTTGATAAGTATAATATACTAATTATATAATATAGTTGAAAAAAATTCAATGACGGATGAACATCTCCGAAGCAGAAAACGCGGCAAGAATCTAAAATTATACTCATACTGTTTCGTGGAAAAAAGTGAAGGAAACATAAGTTAACATGTCCAGAGTGAGGTCCAGAAAAACCGGCATGACATGAAAATTGTATCGAACGTTTACTTTACATGGAGTGATTCCGCGTTTATACGAGGGATGATCAAAAATAACGTAGACTTTTGTCATTGCATCTTAATTTGAAACACGTTCGCAATAAATTATAAACTAAATTCAACCAGAACACAAACGTAACAAATTGAGCTAAAATATTCATATATTTAATCAATTTCAAAAGCGCGTCGCTTATTTGAATAACCATGGTAACACGTAGGCGGCGCACGCCTTTGCCATTGTACTTTATAAAGCATATACCTGTCAATAAAAACAAAACTACTAGTGGAAACAGAGCCAAACTTCGCAACGTCAAAGCACGGTATACGAATGATGTCATGCCGAAATTTTACGCCATTCTAACAATGCGTTTTGAAAACAGTCAATATTTAAGAGAGCTATCACCAACGTTAAAACGTCAGAAATGTCGCCGTTAGATCTCCCGGAAATACGCACTATTGTAAAATTCTGTCATGGTCTTTGAAAATCACCTCATAAAAAGCTATAATAATTCAGTAGACGCAAATGAAAACTTCTGTAAGCCGAGCTCTAGTTTTTAAGTGGTACCAGTGTTTTTTTTACGGTCAGAAGAGCCATTAAATAGGCCTGGGGTAGGGAAAATGAAATAAAAAAAAGGCGTCACGGCAGTGACGTCAAGCCGGGATGCAATTGAAGCGGATTAAAGTCTTACTATTGTGGCGCTTTTCGACCTATTCTGGACTTGATGAGGTACTGTGCAACGGATATTGCCGAACAAATGACATTTTTAAATGTGTGTTAATAATTAATTAACACATAAATGTTTTTCTAAAATTTTTTTGTTTGGTATTTGAATCATTGCGAAGTCATAAATTATCAAATGAGAATAAATAATTTATTTATAATTTTAATAATCATTGAGTAAACAGCTACACAGACTGTGTCCACAATGCAAAGACTTGTTATATATTAATAAACACAAATTTGTAATGAGTTATTTTAACATTTACACGCCTGTTGCTAAAGTACCGCGATACTGTGGGTATTGCTTTCCGGTCGTTTCTTCGGCGGTACGAGCGAGAAGAGGACAACTTTTTTCATCGTCTCATAACCACTTGCGTGAGTTTGACCAGCAATGATACACTACTATGTTCGATCAATGGGTTCCCCGGCATCGCATTCCGGTGATGGAGTCTATTTAAAGAAACTTAGAACATACGCCGCTTCGCTAACGCTGCGCCCGTGAATTAACGTCGTTGACGTTATTAAATCTAATTTGACGTGCGCCGGAAAGCGGTTAATGTATGATTTTAATTGTTCGTAGTTTTTTTATCGGATGTTGTATTTTGCTGATATTTTGTAAAAATATGCTGGACATGTTCCGATTAAAGCTTGTGTAATTTTATTTGTGGTATTTTGAATAAAATAAAAACTATATCAAAAGTCTACGTTATTTTGGATCATCCCTCGTATTCGGCACCTTTCTAAATTTTAGTATGATTTCTTAAGTGTTGCAAAATATGAGAAAAAGTGAAGCTTATAAGAACAACTGCGATTGTCGTATTCTTGATCTGTGATAGGGAGATAGGTTTTCCGACGAAATCCAGACAAGTTCATGCGATTAGTTATCAGAATATTTACTTGGTAGCAAAATCACTTGAGTAACAGTAAATCTTTGAATATTTCGAAAAAAAGTATCTTTATAATAGACTATAATGTTATATTATTTGTATATAAGAAATACTCCATATATTTCCTTGTATTCTATTATTATTATGCGAGTCCCTAACGGGACTGTACATGTATAACCCAGCCTAGGCTCCTTGACAGACACAAGAAGTGTCTGCAACAACAAAGATTAAAACAATAATCAGACAGAGAAATTGTTGTTTGAAACCGACAACCTAGTATAAGAGAGTTGAGTTTCCTTCCCAATCTATGTATCTTTTGAGTGGTAATTGCTATATACACATTTAATTATATGTACATATATATATGTTTGGAAAAATAATGATCATTTTGAGAAAGCAAACAAACATACCGTATGTTTGTTTACAACGCCCATCCTCTAAAAGAAGCACCCAATGAGATTTATTTGGAAAAAAAATCAGTAGATCTATTTGCATATTTATTATCCAATATTCTTCAGAATCCAATATTAGAATAAAAATAAATAATAATAAATAATAAGCTCCCCTTTCAAATAATGAAACGCCGCCCACCCCACCCCCACCCCAGAAGGTGTTTCTAAGGTATTTTACGGTATTTACTTACACAATGTCCATATCGGAAATAATAGTGTCGTCATTGGTTTCGACTTGTTCCGCATCAAACTCGGTAATGTCACAGCATCTCTGAGCTAGCGATCCACCACAGCAATATGAAAGACTGTCACTCTGGTTCCCCATCGGACAAATAAACGCGTTAAGACGAACCCCATTTTCCAGCAGAGTTGTATTGTCAAAACAAATCGCTGGTTCTGGAAACAAACACACATTTAAAGCAAATCAGTTTCATTTTGTCGGGATTTCGTCGAGAGCAAACTGACGCTCGTTATGATGTTAACAAAATAAATTATAATAGTAAAGTTATCAACCATTATACTGATGAGCCAATGTCTTGATATTCATAGTATTCATTCAATACCAGGAATTGTAAGGAACATTACAAATATGTCACGTAAACGTTCAAAACGGTGTAGAGACAGAGACGCGTAAGATTGAATTGGAGGTCGTTGAGCATTTATATTTAAGGATTGAATCGATATTTGATGGTTTCCATTTGGGTATGGAAAACAGTTGGGTTGTTTAAAGTGTGTGAAGCCCGAAGGGCTTCATGCGTACTTTAAACAATCCAACTGTTTTTTCATACCCAAGTGGAAACCATCAAATATTGATTCAATCCTTATATCTACACCCATTTATAATCTCATTAATACAGAAATGACAAGAAGAATTCGTAATATTACGGCTTTTTCGAATGGCTGTTGGAACAGCTAAGATGACGATAAAATGAATGACGGCACGCTTTTTCGCAGCAACTCGTGGCCAAACGTGCGTGCAAGGCGACGTCACACGTCGGAACATCGTGCAACGTCCAATAAATTGTGAACGGCTCTACTGTAGCCACGCCTTCTAAATAATACGTCACACTGTTTACCATCAGAACTTATGATTCGTTAGATGAATAAGACTTCATCGTAGAGGATGAAGTTGAAGTGTAAATATTAAATTTTGAAAATATTTAGTTTCGCTCAACCTGGGGAAAGGCAGTATGAACAGTAATATTCATTACTGCTCATGAACAGGCTCAATGAAACCGAGCTTTCAATATTTATCTTACTTGGCTGTGTGAGGAAGCTGGGCGTTTGTGTATTTTTCCTGATATTATTTTTAACTGTTAGGAATATTTCATTCCCTAAATAAATCAAGATGATGTAATGAAAAAAGCTAATGCAAGCTATATCTTACAGAAAGTATCTGATGAGTTGGTCAATATATACCTTATCCACGAAGTCCGAAGACCCTCTCTCTCTCTCTCTCTCTCTCTCTCTCTCTCTCTCTCTCTCTCTCTCTCTCTCTCTCTCTCTCTCTCTCTCTCTCTCTCTCTCTCTCTCTCTCTGTCTCTCTCTCTCTCTATCTCTTCTCTGTTTGCTTTTTGGGTGACTGTGTTAAGCGAAGTACGCTTATAGTGTTTTACATATGTGACGCATGTTCGACTATTCAATAGGTCATCATTAACGCAAAAAATCAGTTGCCTTCTCAGTTATGTACAGGATTAAATACAGCTCCAGTATCGCACCATGAAGGGAATGAAATGATTCAATGTCCCATACAAGAAAGTATTAGAAGAAAGTATTCGTGCGAATAGTGCTTAATGCCTATCGATGACCCCACATTGGTATTTTGCAAGTTGTGATGGTCCGGACAGTATGTGTTGTAAGACACAAACCTTCTCTTAAATTAATTCTATATAGGACCTTATTCAGATTTACATTGTGTACATGTAGTTCTATTGTTTAATATACGAAATTGTTAAAAGTTGTCAGTAGATATCGTAAGCTTATTTTCTTAATTACAATTTCTTAGAAATCCAATCATGCCTTTAATAACTTTTCCCTTCGGTACTAGTATGTGTACTGCTAAAACGTTAAGTTTAATGTAAACTTGAAAACCTTGTCGTTAGTTCCTTAATCAAAACAGTGCATGTGTTACACTAGAAAATCAACAAAAAATTCCAAAGCATATTGTTTGTACGGTCAATAATTTCAACTTTTGTTTACATTTCATTGGCGTTTAAGGGAGGCGGTTGATATGTATATCTTACTTTTCAATTATGTC
>JAZAYU010000493.1:273605-297025 GCA_038501625.1 Corbicula japonica | reverse complement strand
AGCCTGCAATATTTTCACATTGGTAGTGTTTGTTGGCTTTCAAACTTCCCTTTCCATCTGTTTAACCCTTTGCTCCATTGATACATCTTGTAGGCCATGTATGACCATTGTAGATCCAGATCAGCCTGTGAATGCAGTTTGATCAGGGCATACACTGTTTGTTTTTAGATAAATGAGGTACGTTTCAACCAAAAAAGATAAATATCCGACGACACTGGTCCCCGGTGTGATATAAGTGGTTGCCCATGGGATAAAAGTCATACCCATTACATGTAACAAATTCACGAATTACTGCAAGCATGCTGACACCAGCTTCTGATCAATTTCTAAACTGAAAGCAGTTGATCGTGCATTATCATTGTCCAATTCTGTTAAACAACAGTTGAAATAACGGTTCCAAAATGTCATTTTGACAACCAGATTTTGAGCAAGAGGCATTGTGTGCAAAAAAGTTTCGGCTTTCAAACCGAAAGTTATACAATCTCGTTTAGACTGTTTATATGCGTAATATCTATGCTGGGTTTAATACTGTAACCTGCCATTTTGTTAAACATGTTAAAGGCCGTCTGAAGTACAGGCCCTTTGATTTTTTTTTATATTTGACAAAATTCACACTCAGATCTCACTGATTTGAGTAACAATTTGTACGAAGTCTTACTCAAACTTGGTCAAAATGATTATGGCCAAACTATTTCGATGGAGGCTTATAACCAGACATATTGCTATTATAATAATAGTGACTCAAGTAATTGTCCTCGACTCGCTGATATTTGACCAAATTAGCAGTGTCCGCTGTCTAATTTATAAATTCTTTATACACTCAACACCATACTTTGTCAAAGTGTCACTCGGCATTAATACCTAAACCAGTTAAAAAAGTCGAATTGCTCAAGTGTTTCCGGAGTTATGGCTCTTTAATTGCTTACATTTCACCAAATTAGCTCTGCAAAACATTTATTTATTCTCCACTTCATGTGTCCGATTTTAGTTTTATACCGTCCGGCTCAATGCGTAAAATCGGACTATATATGACACCCTAATGTTTTCCGACAATGGCTTGCCTGAAAATATTTAACATGCATTTTATTGTCAGAATAAATAAACGTTGAAGAAGTTGAAGCGTGGTAACTCAAATACGATGCAATACAACAGTCGCTGAGTACTTACATCCCTTTCCAACCAGTTAGTCTAAACCAAATTAATCCAAGTCTAAGTTCGAGAGATGTATGAGCTTTAAGCAAACAGTTCTCTCTTACCGAATGACTGTTGTTTTTTTTTGCTTATAGCGTGTTTACCGACCTTGGGGTGCCCTTGATTCCACACTAAATGTAGGTGCGTGAATTAGACTGATACCAAACCATAAATCTTAGAACTTTGAGAGATATCAGAGCATTGAGCAAAAAGACTGCGAAGACTATTTCTGAACGTAGACAAACTAACGGCTGTTTTCGTCCATTAGGTTCACTAAAAACAAAACATTCTAATTTCCATTATATTGGAATGGCTCGAACCAACTAAAGCGGCACAAAGCTCCGAGTTGTACATGTATCAGGTTCGGTGCAATACACATGATACAGGGGCTATAATATCGTGGTTGTAAGGTCGAGCATCAGCAAACATCTGTTATATGTATGTGATACGTTTTGAACGACCCGTGGCTTCGTAGGTTCTAACACTATCTGAGTCCGGAAACTCCGGATGCGTTATTAGTTTGAGACGTGTGCCGTTCACAATATATGCAACTTATTATTCATAATAGTGTTTTAGTGATATGGTCTAATTATCTTTCTCTCTACACGTACGCAAAAACTCATTCAAAGCATGTGCATTACCCCACATAAAGGGCACATTTGCTGCCCTTAAATATTTGAGTAGGCTAATTTTTATTCCGGAAATTGTTTTTAATTTTTGAATTGCTACGGTTGTGGTCACGGTTTCGTAATCTTGAATAATATACGGAACCCTCGTACATCCTTTATAAGTTTAAAATTGTAAAAAAATATACATGTACGTAAGATCATTATTGGATATTTTTTAAAACTTATAGATATATTTTATATTCATCTCGTAGTTTTTTATTGTTTTTATTGCGTTTTTTCTTGTGGCCAGAAGACCAGAAGTCCTGTGTTTATGTTTAACTGAAACACAGTTTCATTCTTTAAATCGTTATTTATATTCTGCGAAATTTATATCTCACTGTAACAAACGGCGTTCGTATGTGAATAAAATGTTGGTTTAATCGTTACCATCTTTTAATGAATGAAAACAACAAAACAATACAAATTACAAATTGCATTTTATATCTAAGCTTTGGTATAAATACTTAACCATACTTTGTCTAGTATTTATAACTGGAACTTCAATTCTTTTTTTCTGATTTTAACAATATTTTTCTTTATAAGCTGTGTTTCATAGCTGAACTCAATATTTTTTTTAATCTATAGAAGAACCGTTTTCTTCAACATCGATCAAGGAAATCAATTAGTGTATCTCTAGGTTTAGAAATCAGAGCATATTTTTCATAAGGACACAAAGTAAATAGAGGATATTTGTTTTTACCAGTGTAAGGTAGAAAGATATTTCACCGAGTGAGCTCCCGAATTCGTATTTTCACGTTTGGCGAAGCCGCGAGTGAAAATACGAATTCCGGAGTTCACGAGTGAAATGGATTTCTATCTTTCACAGGTAAAAACAAATTTTCTTTTTATTTTATGCCTTTAGTGCACAATTTGTGTGAATTTGACAGAAAAAAATGCAAGAAATGACGCCAAAACCGCTTGTTTATGACGTGACGTCATGACGTCAAATGTCCAAATTTGAGCCCGTTTTCTAAACGTTCCATTCGGTATGTTATGTGTGTTTGGGAACCGACGTGAAAAAAGCAGTGAAAATAAAAATGATATTCCACTGTTGGAAAACAGTGAAATACCACTTTTACTTCACCGGGAAAATTGTATAATTCACTGAGAATCATAAAATAAATTATTCAGTATCCTTGATACTATAGATTTCTATTTCAAGTAAAATTTGACCCATCGAGCCACCTCTATAAATATTTTTGCACTGCAACACTTCAAAAGACGCCGATTTCTTTTTTGTCATGAATGCGACGACTGTTAGAACTGCCGCTCCAATCTGGAGAAGGTGTTGCTGTCAATCAAATTGCTGTCGCTTGCAGAGGCTGAACTGAAAGACACGCTTTGTAAAGCTTTAAATCATACATGTTGCACGGATGTACAACAAAAGGTGTGGCATAAAGGCAACATGAAGGCGTGATGAACTATGAACAGCGTTCTGCCAATTAAACACTGCCGCTACTTCTCAACGAAAATATCAGTCAACTCGCCAAGCGTTTATGGAAGGATATTTGTGCCACAACTTAACCACATAAAATAACGTGAAAATAATGGATGTTTTCGCGAAAAAAAAGTTATCTATTTTCGAGAAAAATACCTGTTTTCGTAAAATCCTCCATTATTTTCATGGATACTATATCTTTATGTTGAGGCAATTTAGAGCATTATCAGGAATAAATTCGTGTTAATTTCTTTCGTGTGTAATTTATCTGTTTTAGCGAAAAAAAAAACTTTTTGCGAAATCCTCCATTTTTTTCACGTTATTTTATATGGTTAAGTTGTGGCGCAAATATGCTTCCATAATTTTGGTGGCTGCAAGCCAAAATCTAACAGAAATCGATACCAGTAGTAATAATATATGAATGCAGGAAGCGAGCCAGGTTTCTTATTATTAATCTATTTGTTTGGTTGTTGCGACGGTAGCAATTGTTTGACACAGTTGAAAGGAATGACACTTTAACACTAAACTGAATCATCAGTTTTTTACCTGTCAATCAATGGACAATTTGTAAAATGTCAATAGCGTTTTCCTTTAGGCCAATACTGAAGAAATAGTTATTTTCTAATAGTATACAATTATACAATAAAAATAAACGAACCCTGGTGATGCCTGGTATGATTTGAGCTATATATAATTCAATTTATAATTGTTGACGAACAAAACAAAACAAAACATATTTAACACAGAAAAATGGGCCTTTTGAATTAAACGATTTCAAAGCAATAAACTTACTCTTGAGGAATATAAGGAACATTTAATTAAAATACTTTCAAATAAAAAAAACAAACAAGATTCTTCTAATATAATTATTTTTTTTTCTTTTCAACATAAAAGCGGATCCTACAAAGTTCTAGCAATGGAAGCGACACTTAAATAGATTGAAAGTGAACTTTGAAAGCAACCGAACACGAAAATGCGAAAATATTGCAGGCTCGGAAATACTTTTCTATTCTGTTGAATTACTTCATAATATTTATGCAACATGTTGTTATGTTTAAATATTTATGTAACATTTAAATTTTTTTCTAACCACTTCTTGTCTCCACATGTTATTTAAAACATAACCTTCTAAGTTGAACATTTATACTAAATTCAAACACCCCCACCCAACTAACTGACCGCTTATTGATGCCATTTCTAACCTTAAGAAAACATGTTTACTTAAATGACTAACAATGTTCGTCAACAATTATAAATTTTGGTGAATGAAACAGTAAACAAAGTTACTGGGGATGCTGATGAGATTCAATAACTTTATTTTTAAACATATTATTTTTGGTTATGTAAAATATTAAAACTGGTTCGAACTTTGTACTCGGTAAACCTAGCTGCTGTTTCACTGTACTTGCGTAAGATTGGTTGTAATAAATGGGGTTACTCTCTAAAAAGGCACGAAACTACAATTTAAAAACGAGAAATATCAATTTTCTTCTGGAAATAGTTATATCTTGGTTTAAGACTTATTAAAATCACTGTCTAGCAACACGTTTACTGGGTAAAAAAGTTTGCGAAATTGTATCCAATAACAAAATAAAAGTTTGGAAGCAAGAAGACCGGGCCACGTCTGGGCACACGTTGAAATGTTAATATAGGTTGTATGATGACAACGGAATCAGGTGACCACATAGAAGTATGAGCTACATGGTTAGGGTAACCTAATTATATTTTATACACATGTGATATAAAGTCTTAGGTAACAAAATCAAAGTCCAAGCATAGCTGGATAATGTTGACAGCAAAACAGTTCAAAATTGTCAGTTGATGTTTGGGAAAACCACAACAGTTTGTGTTATTTCGGCCTTTTTGGCCCTAATCCAAATTCGAGGTTAAATGTCGGAAATGTTTGAAACCTGATATGTAGGCTTAATACTTCAGTTTCAATGAAACTGCGACATAACAAGTGCAAATCATGACATGGTTCTTCGCGTTTTGATATTCTTCAATAGTGAGAATGCAATATTTTCAAATTTGTCGTGACAGGTGGTTTTCAATGTTCCCGTTTCTTCTATTAGACATACTACAAGGCGATCTTATATAAAATGATTGTTTACTAGCTTTTAACAAGTTATATTGCGATATGTGTACATGCATAACGTTATCAATTTTTTTTCCAGATAAGAAACTGGTCCTAGAAATTTGGGAGTAAACGATTTTTAGAGAAAATATTCAAGCAATATTCAATATTCAAATGCATTTAAGTAACAACAGGGGCTGTATATGAACTTTGCCAGAGCCTATGCCAGCATGTCTCGTGTCCAAATGCATGCTAGCTATAACAGAATTGTTTTTGAACTCCGGTTTAATCTAGGCATGTTTATCGAACTTCATTAGTTCAAGTTTTAAATGTCTAGCACCCACATGAAAAAGAAACTAACTTTTAGATTATACAAAACGTAAAATAATTTAAAAGTTATTTCGTCTTTCATGTTTTCTGCATTATTCAATTCAAATGAAC
Organism: Corbicula japonica; assembly: GCA_038501625.1. Classification (NCBI taxonomy): domain Eukaryota; kingdom Metazoa; phylum Mollusca; class Bivalvia; order Venerida; family Cyrenidae; genus Corbicula; species Corbicula japonica. The sequence goes on along the minus strand of JAZAYU010000493.1, from coordinate 291,213 downwards.
TAAGTTAACCTGCATTATCATATTACAGTATGAATGGCGGGCAGATATTTGTTGACGAACAAGGCGCATTAATTTAATAATTTCATATCAAGTTCATATCCATTTTGGTTATAGAATGCAATAGGGTATAAGACATGCCCTGAAAGAAATTTGATAAAATCAAAATCTTTTTCGATTATTACATACAATGTAGATATGTGAGGGCAAACGGGCTACTCAAGTAGACCCTTACTAATGTGCTACTAGCTGATACTAATGAGAACTATTAGAAATATTAACAAAATGAATTTTAATCACAGATAACTACATAAATATAACACAAATCCATAGTCCCACAATAGATGAAACATGTTCAATAGGTTAAGAAGATTGTCATTGTTCTTTCGCCTTGGTTCAATTATAATGTTAAATACTTAAAACTGTATCCGTTATGCATCTCCTACACATGTTAAGTGATCAGTGCTGTGAATTGTGCATCCGCTATTGGAAAGTAAAACGGTCCCAGCCTTACAGAGAGGGAGGGAGGGAGATGTAAGGGAGGGAGGCAGTCAGGCAAGCAAGCAAGCAAGCGAGTAATTAAAAATGATAGTGTCTAATTTTTATCATGGTGACACTGTGTATATTATTTACAAATCATTAATAAGAAATGATTACAACACCCGGCCACGTTGGGCTTAATACGTCACTTCAGATGATTTTAAACATTAGACCAGAATATAACTAATACTGTATGGCATTTTAGTACGCATGTACTATTTACCTTTTAGGTCACACAATAGAAAACGAAATATGCACCTATGATATGTCTGAACGAAAGTTGAACAAAATACATATTACTTAATTTTCATCTGATGTTCTACATCTAGCCTCTGCGGTGTTAGATAACTCTAGTTTTAGTATGTTTTGTTAAAATTGCATGACAGTTTACAAAAATTTTGCAAATAAATCTTATAGATAATGATAAGGGTTCCCATACAATGTGATATCTGCTATGCTTGCCCCATATATAATATATATATATACTATTATGTACTGTTACAGTAAATTTCTAAGTAATGCATTCATATTTAACTCTTACATGATTTTACTCATGTGTAATATTTGTCTTAAATGCTACTACTTATATATGCATTTTATTGTTGTTTATGCAAGTCGGCTTTAAATACTCAATAGAGCTTGTATTATTTGTTATGAGACTCGACTATATAAATAAAATTTACTTGACCTGACTTGACTTATTATCTACTTTCAATTATATTTACGGTCCCACGGAGAGATATATAGGTGAAATTTAGCGTTTGATAATGGGACATTCTACATGGTAACCTAGACTTTTAGATTACATAAATACAATATGGCGGTTCGGATACAACTGTTTGAACATTCGTTTGTTTCCCGCATCAAATCTTTTATTCCAACAGACGAGAAATTTAACTACAACCTAAATCTGCATTATCCAGCAGTTGTTGTGTATTTTGGATATAGCGGGCGACAATTCCCACATAATGCAATAACTTTGAACCTATTGAAGACCTGCTTGACGACGGTTTTGATATTTGTACGCCAGCTTGAGAGCTCGGAAGATGCTGTTTCGAGATCTGCTGTTTTAATGTTACATGAATTCAGATTCCTCTTGCAGATAACCTTGTAGTGCAGGTTCGATCGGTCGACCGTGTTCCAGCCAATACAGTATACGCGTATCGGCACACATTCTGGATAATGATTTAATATTTAAAAAGATGTGTCACATTTTTCAGTCAATTTAGCCCCCGGATTTTACAGCTCGTTAAATATCTTTCAAAATTGTATCGAACACGTATTCATTCGTTCAATTACTTTTACACGCATGAAAAATATTCCAAAAATAAAGTGTTGCGTTTTCATTGGCACTCAGTATAGCTTAATAGAAATTCAAACGTGACTCATTTGTATTGTAACACAGTTGTTTTTGTTGTTGTTGCTGAACAGAATCATGACGTCGTAATGGTGACGATTTGCTTCTAACGATTGCTTTGAGACGGTAAACGCAAAGGCAAAATTATGAATTAAAAAATGATAAAGAATGATTGGACCAAATGAACTTGAATTTTCCTCAGAAAAAAATCCAGACACCACATACAACATTTTTATCCGTTTATAAATGTCATATATGTGGTAATACTATATGGATATTAATTCAACTGAATATGTTATGCAAAAGATTAACATTCGCGCTCACTTTTCACCACGAGCAGCGGTTCATCTGCCTCATCGGCATTTTGTACAGTTTTCCAACAAGTACTATATGTCCCTGTATTCCAAATGTGCTAGGAAAATTAAAACCGACTTAAAATAGCTTATAGCCTACAACAAGCATGAGTCAATACAGTCCATTGATTTCTACTAAAACAAATGAACTTTCTTCTTTTTCGGTAAACTAAGTTGTAACGTGCAACCGAACGGCTAACTTATAAACATGAACTAACCTTTATGACACCCAAAATATCATTTTTCAACCTAGAGCTGACTCTATAAATTTTTGTTGTGGTCTCCTTCAACTGTCTGATTATTGACAAATGACTGTTAAAATAATTATATGAAAGTGTTTGATCAACAATAATTAACCAATATCATCGCCGGCACTTGATTTTCTACTCAGATACATGCAAACAACTAATGTATTTATAAGTGTTTCGGTTTATATACAGTAACGCATGATCGAATGATAGAATCTTACTTAAATACAATAATGCACAAGTAATTCTGGTTGTTTAATAGTCGATATCGAGCTTACCCCGAAACAAGGCTTAAAACTGAATGTTTTAGTGGCATTTTCAACACAAGTCTAAAATAGCTTCTTGCTGTTCAACTTTGAGTTGTTCTAATCCATTTTGAAGTCGCAACACTACATACTCCCCTCTTTTATTTGGATCATTTTTCAGGTCATCGAAATTTGAACAACCCATTAGCATTGCAATTGCATAGACGAATTTCCCGTCAACATCATTTGCACAAACTATCGCGCCACTGTCCCCCTCTTGTGCAAATCTTTTTATCGCCGTTCCTTTTTCCGCGGGTTTATCTCTAATTTTAAGCAGTTTCATTGCGGGCATATGCAAATTAACAATGTCTATGACCCCGACACCTGGTGACGTTGAAGCTCCCCAGATATGAACCTGCAATCCTTGCAACCAATTTAAGTCTTCAAACTTGTACAAATGGCTCGGCAAACTTTTTCCAGAATCATCTTTGAACAATAGTTGGCAATTATCTTGTTCTTGTTGGACAATCTTGGCTATGGAAATGTCATACGTTGCATGTCTATGGGATGGACGTTTAGGTTGTAACACCTTTGCAAAGCATGGCGTGTTAGGAATCCGAATATTTGAGAGGTAAACGTCAGTAGCAAAATCAGCTAAATGTCGCGCCAATAAAATGCACAAATCTTTCTTTACTCCAAGTCTAGCGAAACCTCCAAGGGTACCTTTCAATTCATTTTTAAAGTGAATTTGTGCACCTACGCTTCGAAAGGGATTCCACTTTGTTTGTTCGTACTGAAACTTATAATGTAGAATATTTTCATTTTGCATAATACATTGTATTTGTTGTTCTGTACTGTCCTTAGCATAATTATCCAGCGACTTATCTATGAAAATATTGAGTGTCCCATATCTGTTTCCAATGCTTGTTACTCCGTTTACTGCTAGTATTTCTTTTACAACCTAGAAAGGAGGAATTAGAAAATTACGAACAGTCATGTGCACATCAAGGAATTACAAACATAAACACACAACCTCCGTTGCCAGCAAAATCAGGGATAAAGAGAGCATATTTTTACCAGTTTTAAAAAATAACAGGCCGTTTAATTGAGATAAGGAGAACTCGTGAATTTACTTTCTTAAATTGGTTTGTGGTCAAAATTAATTGAGCTGACTGTGTTAAAAAGTTTTGGACTTATATCACAGACTTACTGGTCATATTTAAAAGAAAAAATATACACACTTTAAATTGGTTTGGTTTAGTTGTCATTAACTATCCCCTGACCACATAATTGACCATATTGTTTGCAAAAGAAGGAACCGCATAAACACTGAAGAGGTAAAAAAGCAATCAACTGTTATGTGTGTATAGAACTTATGAAGTTCTCATGGTTGCCTTCTTTCAAAATTTAGGCATTTTTAAACAAAATTTAAGAGAATGACAGTGCGAATACATCTTGTAAATTAAATAAAAAAAAAATGTTGTTAAAACCCCAACGCGTATATTCAGATGTATTGTAATATAAATTGTAAAACTAATTGTTATTATTGGCGCTAAACTGACAAATCCAATTCAACTGATCTATCGAATTCCATCGGCAATACTTTCGTTAAAATAAAAGTTGGCTTGTTAAAATAAAAGTTGGCCTGAAGACCTTGAGTAGATATGATTTTTTTTACATTTATTATAAATCTGAATTTCTGACATCATTTAAACAATACATTTACCCAATGTTCTAATTGGTGACTTATTATAAAGACTTATGTGATTAGTTGTCAACAGCAGTCTTCAATTTAAGCATTACACTTTAAAAAATTGACTTTGGAAAATGTTAGAAAGAGTGCGTTAATATACGCGACTTCACACCGTTTGGCGGCGTCGTGACGTCGCTTCCGCCCTCACATTGTTTATATATTATAACGACGTAACGTTAATAAAAAGGTCGAAACTAGTGTTATTTGTCACAAATTTACAGAAAATCTCATTAATCAGAAGCATATGTTGAAATAAATCCCTTTAAAGTAGGTATTGCAACGAAATAGGCAATGGCATATTCGAATGCAAAATTTTTCGAATATTCTAATTTTCGATCATAGTTACCTGTATCTGCGATCTAACATTAAATGTTCAATGCTGTCCATTTGCTAAATAATAACATGAAGTTACTATAAAAGAGGTCAGTCTATATCGTTTTCTTTGAAAGTGCATTTCTGGGATAAATTATTTTTATTATTTTTATGGTGATATCGTTGTCGTCTAGACCTCTTACAATGAATTGGGAATCCGAATACAGAAAGAGAAGTTTCAATCGATTGAAGGAAGCAAAAGGAATTTCTCATTTCATCACATTAGCATATTGAGCAAATCTCTCAAATTTACGTTTGCACGTGATTTCAACAATGATCGGGATTGAATGCGCATGATACTGATTAATTTATCTTTTTATGACAATCAGTGAATGCGGCTTTTAAGCTTCATCCAATTTTAAGTTTTTCAAATTTAATTAAAACATTACCCGAATTTATTGAACACCCGCGTTATTGAATTTACACATTTTTTTTAAATAAAACGCCGATCGGTATTGTTCTCAAGACGCGCCGATTATTGACATAAGCAGCTAATCGCTCTTAATTGGGACCAGTAGATTGATTATGACACATCTTTAAATAACACCTAGTGCTAATGTACATCGAATTTAGGCGAAAACAAAAAAGTCCCGACAAGAACAAAATAAATTTATTTGCTTTTCTTTATACAGTCGAACTTTAATGGCTCACACACCTTTCGCTCGAACATCAACGTTTTCTTCAACAGTTTTTCCAGGCCCGATCTAGAACTCGATATGTCTATATTGTTCACCTCCGATCGCTCAAACTATTCGAACAGTCGAACACCAATCAAGGTCCCAACAGTAAGGTTTTAATGCTTTGAACACCGCTTGACTCGAATAGACTGTTATCGGTAGCCATCAGTGGTGCCAATAAATGCGCGAAATTGTCTCGCCCATCAGAATGATTTAATTAAGTCTTGTAAAAACAAATAAAAGCGGACTAAAATATTTCGTTTTTATCTTTCTTCATTATTATGTACGCTTGTTGTATTTTTTAATGAGATGATACATTAAAATCAGTCGCCTAGTGTAGCACGTACATAAGCTATAAATAAGTATGATCTATACCAGTTGTGTTTTCTCTGGAATTGTCGGTAACTATTGCATAGCAATTAGTTTTTTCTTGTCTTGGTTCAACAGGTAATTTACAATTTGATATGTGTGAAAATTTGATCCATCCCAACCACTGGTATGACGTAACCAATAAAACCTTTAATACGGTATTATTAATATGAAGATCATTTCCCATTTACAGTGGCGTAACTTCCTAGGTAAAAGATTGGATTACTGTGAACGAGAATAAGATATGACAAATGTAACATTATGATAATATAATTTTGACAAGAGATCTAGCGTTTCAGAGTAAACACCAAAGGAATAAATTAAAAAGCAGGATTTATATTCCAAAAGACCCAGTACTATACTGGCAAGGATATTGATATCAATACCAATGGCCGAAGTATTGAACCAGAATTATATTTATTAATATATTAAGTAGAGCATTTGGGGACTTTAAATGCACAATTAATTCTACTATGAAGCACCTTTAAGTTACGTTTTAAGGGCTTTGTATCTGTTCAAGACTTGGTCATAACAGATGTACCAAATCTAACATTAATGTTATCTAGTAACAGCCAGAGACTATTTCAGGTCTTGACCTGTCTATAAAGTATAATTATTATAAGAACTGTCTGTAAAATGTTCTATGTAAAGATGTTAAGAGTACGGATAATGATTTGGCTCAACACTGATTATAAATTTTGCAATATGTATAGTGTGTGCAGTAACAATATCATTGTCTGATGAGGAGTCAGACGGTAAGCATTAGTGCTATTAAGCTCTTCAGTTTGAATATTAATACAGTACATTAGTTGAAGCCTTATCATCATGAGTTAAAACAAATCTGCAGGGAAAGTCTTGAATTTCTTTTCCGTGATGGTAATAAAGCTATATGATTTTTACAGAAGAAAACACGTTTTTTTTCCATTAATAGAAAGATCATAGGCTCTGCATGTTCTAGTTTGCACCATTTATTGCAAGAAGAGTGTAACGACTCTGCAGTTTCCGCAAGGCAAGTATTAATGTCGATGTCCGATGAATATTTTATAGTTCGGACCTTTAGAAATTAAATTACATTATTCTTTGATAACAATTAGAACCACTGTAACGATATGACCGGCGGGTTGTCAATACATGTTTGAATTTGAACACTCTCATGATTAAAGAGTATCTTTAACAATCTGAAAATCAGAGGTATTTAATTGAAATTGACGATTGTGCTTCCAGTTGGGTAGTAGTATTTATAACTTATAACAAGATGGTTGTTTCAGCATTCTTAAAATAATTAGGCATAGCCGATACAACCGTCTTATTTTGCAATATACTTGAAAAGTCAATACATACAATACATATATTAAAATATTCAGACTGAGTTTAGATGTCTTAAACATTGTTACTTGAAATAAGGTTTAATCTGTCATAAACAACATTAGACAAAGGGTTATATCAGAATTGCACTATATACTGGCGAAAGATTTTGTTATATGCCGTAACGCACACCATTTACTTTAAATCAAAAGACACATTTTTGGGCTTTTGCTGCAAATTTTAGAGGAAACTGAAAATCAAATACACTTGGCATGATGTTATAACTTACTCTATCATCCAAGTCGTTATTCAAGTCGAGAGTTATAGGGGGCTTGTCCTCCGAAGGTACTTTACTTCTGTAATACATGCCTTGTATTTCACCATGAAGTTCTTCTAAATCATCCTTGAATTTACGAACTAGCAAAACGTGTTCCTTGTATCTGTCTTGAATCTGTGTAACTTGTCCAATTAAGTAGTGAATTGTTTTATATTCATCTATTGTTTCCCGGACAAGATCTGCGCTTTCTTTTCTATCTTTTTCTGCAAATGGTTTTTAAATGAATTGTGACTGAACAAACTTTAACATAGCCAGCAATTTACTGTGTAAACTTTACATTTTCTTTTGTTTATCGATAAAGTTAAACGATAAATATTCGCGCAAACAAATTTGTGCGATTTAACAAGGTCGGGAAAATCAGCGTTTACTTTTTCCGCGTTCATCTTTTTTTCTGAAAAAAGGTCAACAAATTCACTACTCTACCATTTAAACTAACAAAAAGATGGTTCTAATGTTTTAACATGTCAAGTTTGGCTGTATTTGTCAGCAACAGGGCCTTAATTAGGCCGGATATGTTACGATTTCATCGGGATTTAAGAAACTTAGAAACTATTGGAACCAAAACGGATCTCATTAAAGTAATATGGCAACTATCACCTTACGAAAAAATCAGCTGACGGACTGATGACGTTAAACATGCATTATGAGACCATGAATAATGTGAAATAAAATAAAAATTACTTTGCCCGAAAGAGATACCTTCTACAGTTAGAGCTGCGTTGATGATACACTCAAGAAGACCTTTAAGATCTTTCAATATCTTTCCTTTCTCTTTGCCTTGATTTATTTGGTATATAAACTATTTATTGTTAAGTTTATATCAGCGTGACAACTACATTTTTCTTTTTTTAGCTAACACCAATTGCTGCAAAAATGGTTTGGAATTGTCAGTAGCCATGTTTTTTATTCTGCTAAATGTATTTTATAATACTATAATAACTGATAATGGATAGGAAGACAGTCACATGGTGCTCTCTTAATATAACTAAGAATGCTCTTGTGGCAGATATTGGCGAATCAATATTTTTTCAGTGATCATTGCCGATTAATAAATATGATGATATTAAATTTGTAACATTGTTCGCCGATATATTAAAATACACTTGTCAGTCACATGACTGTCTAGTTATCGATATCTGGATAAAATAGCAGGTAGCAGGTTTAGTACTATGTAAAGATTGTATATAGATATATACATACAAAACACTTATTTAAATACCTAGTACTTTTCCTGATAGAGTAAGTACACCTTCATACATCTGTTCTGACGGAAACTCTTTAGTAGACATTGCACTACCTATTAGTGTTTCAAGTAACATGTCTTGAAATTCTGTTGAACTGTTCTTATACTGCGCCATAACACGATTTTTCATCGCATTCCGTCTTGCCTTCAGCCACACTTGGGAACATGAAAAAGTTTCTGAACTATTTATTTCACATTTGTCTTTAACCTTAATGTCATCATTTCTTAACGACAATTCCGACGCAGTTTCTGACATAATCTGAGTTTCAGAAAAAACCACGGATGCATCCTCCAACTGAAGTAAACATTGCAACACTCTCACCCTCTCGAACAACGTTCGGAGAACAGCGCGTTCCAATAAAACACAAATGTTTTCTTCTAATTTATTCATAGACGACGTTGATATAACATCGTTCCCGCTAGCTTGAAATTGTGGATTTTTCATACTCGAAATAATTATTTTTGGTGATCCCATTATCTTTAAAACGTCAGCAAAATATTGGTCTTGTTTGATATTTGCTACAAATATAGCCGAACCGTAACGTTTCTCATTTTCGAAAGAAGTATTATAGTCGTTTAAGGTCACTTGATTACAACTGACCTTTTCGCTTCGAACACTATAAACCTGTGAACTTAATGGCAAATCAGAATCTTTCTCCGTTAAGATAAAAATATGGACCTCATCGAATTTAGCTACTGGAATGTTGTCCCTCAATTTCAAAGATTTAAGAATATTTTGATATCGTTTCCGCAAACCCTTAGCATGCTCTAATGTATAGTTATATCTCGGATAACACTCCTTTGGTGCTTTAAAGTAGAGGACCGTAAGGTTGCTGCTGTCCATCACTTCTTTAGGTAGGTTATCTAAAATGAAAAAGAATGTCACAGAATATAAAGGTGAAGTTATATAACACATAGGCATATTATATTGTTTTAGAAAATATTTTATACAGTAGCTGAATTTTAATAGTATCTGGATATTGTCTTTATTAAGCATGAGTTCATCAGTTTTTATTTTTTGGCCCAGGATGTCATATGGTTATCAATAAAAAATCAAATCCTCAATCTACCTTTAAGTTAAAGTGTTGTAAAAGGGTGTTATAATGTCATTTTAATTTCTACTTAAGGAGATAACATAAAGTTTTCTTTTATAGCAGTATAACAAAAGGTGTGAATAAACGCCATGTAAATTATGAGCTAACGTGCCATGTGAATACTGGATTGGCTTGGTGGTTACTGTACGTATCGCCATGGTCATAAGATTTAAAAAGCTGCGAGAAATTTAGTTCGCCGAAATTCAGCGTTAAAGTCCCAATAACTAACCATTTTGCGAATGATTATTATAAAATGAACACCCGTAATTCTTTTTAGCACCCTTTCAACTAGTCATAATATTTTTATGCGTTAATAGTAAAAAGCCGCACACAATGTTTTCTGATAAAAACTGTAAGTATAAGTTTAATAGTGTAGACTTAAATCTACGATGAAACATTTACAATTTTACAAAGATATTTTATGTTTCTCGTTTGAGAAATAAACTTATTATATATCAAAAATTATTTCTTAAATAATATAAAGGGACAGTATCGGATTCGAAATCTGGACCCATAAAGCAGAAAGCGTGCATCTTATTACGAGACACATGAAGGCGGTTTCTTGATTTTATTAAGATTTAAATCTATTTATATTTCGTATACTATCCATTCTGCACTTTTTTCATTTTAGCAACAAGTTCCAAAATTATCTACTTACAAAAAGTACACAAATCTCGTGCCCGAATCTTATCTGATTACGACAAACGGGACAAAAGTTTTTATTTAAGTGAAGTTCAGCCCTTGGACTTTGACTGACCATTGTTTCAAGTCAACAAATACAAGCAATTGTTAAGAAACAATTTTCTTACTTACAAACGTATCGCTTAACGTTATTGGAACATTAAATATTTACTACTCGCCCTTCTACTAATACATTATGGCAGAAATATATAACATATTATTTTCACTGGAGAAAAAGAACACGCACCACAGTTTGAAAAATTAGAGTATTTGCTTTTGAAATACATGTAAATGTATAAACACTTAAATTGAACAAGCCATATGGGTACATTTTTAACTGAGTTAAAATTACAACTTATCGTAGCGAAATCTTTAAGACACCAACAAAAACAAGTTTGTTTTCATTTTTTAAATTTTCTGCTCCGCCTGGTCGCATTAGTTGGTTTTGACAAAAATGAGTAGTGTAGAAATGAGAATAATGATTATGAATATTTATTTTATTTAAGGATGTGTCTCGATGTCCAAATGTAATGACGATATCTGTAAAATATCTGTAAAATCAGACACAGCCTCCCCACACAGCCAAAAAGTATAGAGGAAAAGAGAGCATGGTATTGCCATAATCAGTTTCAAAATGGACGCCACAAACAATTAACGAAAGCGAGAACCCGAGGTATTACCGCCTTGGAACGGTCAGTGGCAAAACAAATTGCCACTGGGGGTTAAAACCAGGTTCTAGGATGCAACCTAAGACTTGCTCCAACAGTTTCTCAAATCACAAAACATGTACAAGTTTTCTTGGTAAAATAACTCCAACCCATCTATCGGCTCAACAAAGTTACGTGCAAAAGCATACAAACATATAAAACATAAGAAGCTAATAGCATTGCAAAGCCAAAGGGCGGGTACTCAATGATCTTACCGTGACCAGAGCTCCTGAGGTAAAATCAGCAAGAACTCGATGACAGGGATAAAAGAAACAATTCGAGGTTCTAGGTTCTTTTAATAAAAGATTTCCCCATAAACTTTCATAAACACTTGCCATTGTCGTGCAACCACAGAGGTAAGCATAATGATCAACTGTAAGGTGGTAAATCACCAGGCCTGCAGAGCGCTGCAGAAAATCATGTTGGTAACCTTTCTTTTTTGAATTTACAGATTGTTTTTACGAATAAACGGGAAAAATTAACATTGCTTTTTATTTTCTTAAGTTAATAAATTAAATCTCCATAAAAACTGACTGTGAAATACCTTGTTGCAAAAGTGATCCTTATCTGCACCTGTATTTCTTAATTAAATCTGGGTACCGGTGATAAAATTTGCAAAAGGTTTTCCTTAATTTATTATATCGATAACCTTGTTTTAAAATTTTTTCTGTAATGCAAAAATTGCGTTCATTGAAATCATTATCATCGTTTCAAGCTCTTGAAAAGCGAACAAGCTGTGAGATATAAACCCCGTAAGATGTTGCACGAGGAACATAGCCGTCTAAAAACGGACAATTTACTATATTAAAATTAAAATAATTTCTTTTATCTAGGGATGGGAACGAGTAAGCGAGTACTCGGGTAGTTCATAAAGTATTCGAGTACCCGATTAAAAATCTAAACAAAAAAAAATCAACCAATTTTTAAAAAAAAGTTGCCTTAATGGAAATTTGCAAATCGCCGACTGACAGTAAATTGTCAACACCTCGCACCTGGTTTCGAATAAACAAGATGCCACTAAGGGGCACAAATATCCGATAATTGGCGCCTAATTGACGTTATTGTTTGTTGCCGTAACACAGACAATTTGCAATCATGAAAATTAGCACCTGAATATGTTAAGCATGACGCTTCTCTCGTCGGCGTTTTATTTGATTTTGTTTATTGAGTAATTAAAGTCAAATGCGATTGTTGATAGTAAGTTTGCAAAACTGAAATAAAATCTAATTGGAGAATATACACTTTTTCCCGATGTGTACATTTTAAGGTGATGTTCTAGTTTGTGACACGGGCTAATTAATGATTGTTTAGTTAAATGTTTTCAACGTTGATAGTTGAAATGTAAATATTAGTATTATATTATTATTTTATAATATTAAGGTATTTTTGTTTCCTTTAAATGTGTTGTGTATTTTCTTGAGTGATTGATAATGACAGACAGTCTGGCATGATCATACCCGGTATGATCGTTAAAAATTATGGAAGCTGATATTTCCTCTTGCGTTAGAGAAAGGTTTCGAGTACCCGAGTACTCGATTGGAACAAGCTCCGAGTACCCGAGTTACGATTTTGCTACTCGTTCCCATCCCTACTTTTATCATATATGCAAGTAGTGACGTAACCATTTTCAATATATATGTACAAATTTAGATCAAGAAAGTCTGCTTGGTTTTCTGAAGTCTTCGCTTTATTAAGTTGTAGTTCTTTAAGATAAATCTTATTAACCAGTGATTAAAACTGGTTATTATCTATATTAAATAAATCATCAAGGTACCTCAAGGTGTTGTTTAAAGCTGTATTAATATCATCTTGATGTTCGGTCGAAAGAGATAACATAAAGTCTCTTTCATAATAGTATAAAAACAGATCAGCAACAATGGGTGCACAATTTGTGCCCATTGGGATCCCTATTACTTGTTTATAAATTATAGAGGTACCGAATCTAACATAAATATTATCAGGTAAGAAAGTTCGCGACTCTATTAGGTCTTGACAAGTCCATAAAGTATTATTATCATAAGTACTATCTGTAAAAAATGCCCTGTGTTCATTACAAGCCATAGAGGTTTTATTTTCTCTAGCAAACGTTTTTTCAATGAGAGTGGTTAACTTGTCTCTTAATAAATAATGAGGGAGCGAAGTGAATAATGTTTAAATTCATAAGTAGACAATCAGAACCCCTGAAAATTATGTTATTTAAGCTTTTTCAAAATGTCATTTGAATTTAAATCGACCAGAATAATGTTTCCAGTGTTTTCAAAACCTTTTCGCAATACCTAATTACATGATCTTTTATAGCTGTAAGACAAGATGTAAAGAGCACGGATAATTTAGTTGTTGTGCAAGAACTAGAGTTAGCAATAAATCTTGCTTTGTATGATGTTTTGTGCATTTTAGGCAACTAATACATATTTGGTACTTTGTCTTGTTTCGGATTAACACAAATTCTAAATTTTGTAGTGTGTGCAGTAACAATATCACTTTCAGATGAAGAGGTTAGTGTATAAGCATAGGTGCTATTAAGCTCTTCAGTTTGATCATTAAAAAAAAGTGTAAACGTCACACTATAATAACATTATTTGAAGCCTTATCAGCAGATGTTAAAACAAATCTGTTGTGAAAGTTTTGAATACCGATTTTCAAATGACGAAAGTTAAAACGAGGTCGAAGTGGTAATAAAGCTATGTTTCTTTTACAGAAGGATATACGAGTGTCAATTATTTTGAATATTTGTTTTTGTTCCAGTTTGAAAGAGCATTAGGCTCAGCATGTTCTCGTTTTCACCATTTTATTGCAAAAAGAGTTTGAAGACTCTGCATTTCCGCACGACATGTATTAAAGTCGATGTCCGATGGAATTCTATATTTTGGACCTTTTGAAATTAAATTGCGGATTCTAATGTCTTTGATAACCTGTAATGATGTGAACAGCTAATTGAATTAGAAAAGTCTCATAATATTGGTATATTTTTAACAATCTGTAATTCCTAGGTAATTTTGTTGTAATTTAAAATTGTGTTTCTAATTGGATTGTTACATTTATAACAAACTATGGGTGTTTCATAATAAAATGATGTTTACAGGTAAATAATTTGCATTCACTCACAAAAATCGAGAATATATGAGAAGCGCCATGCAGAAACGTCTGTTTTGGTAATTATTTCACAAACAAAGGCAGTTTTGTGAAAAAATTCAATGCAATTTCTCATCTTATAAATGGTTAAAATAACATATTATGTTTATGAATAAAATGCTGACGTATTTCCTTATTATAAAACCACTATCATTGAACGTCATGAAACGACAACGTCAAGATAAAGGTCGTGCGTTAAGATCACGTCAGCTATTCTCTTCAATACTGGTAAATACGAGAACTACGCATAATCTGCTGATTACAGTAATCGTTGTAGAGTTTTGTCTAAATTAACAAAGTGAACTATTTCTGTATAAACATCAAATTTAATCTGGAATTATTTTTACATCAAAAACGTAATCGTCAATATTTATAATATTCTCTATTAAAGCATGCCAGGTCACATGAAAGTGGTACATGTAGCACATGCAAAGCCGAAAATCAAAATCAAATTTGTTAAAGTTTTTGCAGGTTTACTTGTTTTGGGGCATACCTTTTTTGAAATCAGGACTGGCATGTTCATGATGTAAGAAACGGATGATTGCCGATATAAAGTATCATGATCGCTCTGTTCATAAACGTGTAACACCTGTCTGAGTTTGATTTGCCGAGTAATGTATATGATTAAATTCACATGTTGATTTGTCATTGAACAAAGATGAAGTTATTTAAAGTGGTCAAGTAATGAAAAGGGCTTCTCAATTGTTCAAATTATGCTTTCAAACTTCAGCCCCATTGTTGATTTGCATCAGTTAAGAATAACAGTGAGTATAAACAATGACGTTAAGTAAGCAAAGTTGATACACTTGTTTATAAAACAAAACTAAATCCATGCTAGATGAAACAGACAGAATGAATATTTTTTGTGATTTGCGAGATTGAAACAGATATATCGTATATTGAAACAGATGTTACATGACTGTGTATTCTTCTGTTTGCATGGCAAAGCTATTAGCTTCTTATGTTTTTCATTTCTTATCTTATAATGTAATGTGTGCTTTTGTTTGCATTATTTTCGAGTTGAATGGAGGGTTGAACTTAATTCACCGATACAACTTATCTTGTTTGTTCATATGAGAACCTGTTGGTGCAAGTGTGAGGTTAGTGCACCTTAGATTTTGGTTTAAACCCCCAGTGGCACATTGTGTTGTAACGAACTGTTTCAAGGCGGTTCCACCTCGAGTTCTCATTTTCGTTACTTTCGTTATGTGATGTCTCATTTGAAATAAACCATTTTATCACATTTGCTGCTCTTCCTCTCTTCTTTTAGCTGTGTATGGAGGCTTTGTTTTCTGGATGTGACAATTCCTGGTATGCATATTTAACTGTTTTTGTAACGTTCACTGAAGGACATTTAAATTTTCCCGAAAAAGGATTTCTGCTAAGCGTACTTAACGTCCTTGCATCTAGTATGTAAAAATAAACTGTAATTTGTATTGCAATAAGTATTACTTCAGTTTTCTGTTTTTTTATATTACTATCCAAAAATAATAAATTGAATTGTGATATTATACAGATCCATGATGAAAAAAAAATGAATTGAGATCTCGTAATTTAAAGTGATACTTACCGAAATCGTGAAATATCAAATTAGCTAGTTAATTTATTTCAAATGAAACAAACGTACGATATGAAAATTTAGTAATCACTTCATTTTCAACTAATAATTTATGTGAAAAATGCATAAATGCAAGACTAAAACCAAATGAACTTGAATATTCCATGTCTTGTTCAAATCTTCCGATATTATAACTGTTCAAATTCAAAGGTTAAGTGTTTTATTTTAATTCCAATTACCTTCTTAATTTCATCTTAATTTCAAATTAGATTATACTTTCGTTTTAACTAGACAATCAACCGTGATTATTGTCATTTAAATGTTTCCGTACCTTTTATACCCTAGGCTTTTAAGTTAAATCTAAAATAGCAAAATAAAACACCAGCATTATTTACAGAAACTCTTCTTCGTGCCAGTGTCGTATTCGCTACATACGTTTACTCAAACCCCGCCTCTGATAACTGCAAGATATATTTATTTATCATGCACCCTAATGCTAAAGCTCCTATACCAGCCGATGTGATATTCATTTCGCATATGCATCACCGACCCGATCTTGCTTGCTCCGTGTTAAGTTTACCGTAAAATCCGATTACACCTGTCGTCCAGTCCGGCAAGACCTCTCACCAGTAACTCTCTTACTTATTGACGGAACTACTTTCATATTTTCATGCACACAAAGTAAACAATACACCGACTTGCTTAATAAAACTCGATTAAAACCAAACTTAACCCAATTTGTGTTGTTTTTGATAATAAAAATAAAATATTTATGCAAAATGATTACAGTAACATGACATAAAGGTCTATGTTTTGTAAAATGCATCCAAAACGTGATATTTTATGTCAATATTGAAAATCACCCAATATCTCAAATGTTTGCATCATTAGCAACAAGAGAAACACTGGATTAAGCTACAATGACTACAAAAAATTTAAATGTATTTGGATAAATTTTATAAAAGTAAAAATAACAAAATTGAACTTGTTTACTTCTTTACACCAAACTTTGCCAGTGCTTATATCAATAATAATTATCGTGTGAAACAGAGCCTTGCCCCTACGCTCCCCATAAATTTCTATAATTAATGAATGGGCACATAATTGATTCCATCCACTTTAAACATTTAATGATACATAACTCGTAAAAAAACGCAGGTACAAACACGATATTTTATGAAACAAAATATAATCCAAAGTAACCTTATATAATTCATCAATGTAGACTGTAATACAAAAAAAAGTGAAATATGCATATCAGGAATCGCCACACTCACAAAACACAGCCTCCCGACGCAGCGAAAAAGAAGACAGGAAAAAAGAGCATATTTTGTAAGTATGTCGAATTCGAATAAGACGCCACAAACAATTAACGAAAACGAGAACCCTTTGGTTTTTTAAAACACGCTGAGAGACTGCAAGAGTGCATTTACACTTAATTGCGTTCAAACAATAATGGTATGTTCGTCACCATACGATGAATTACAGAGGCCAGACATGTATGGTCAAAATAAGCTTTTGTTACCACATTTTTCCGTACAACGCACTCTCAACTACAAGTAAAGGTTCTTTCCAAACAAACCTATCCGATACTGTCGGCTCTCACTTCACCTTAGATCAGTTGTCAAATAAAACTCTTC
>JAZAYU010000493.1:114775-273105 GCA_038501625.1 Corbicula japonica | reverse complement strand
GCTAATCGCTCTTAATTGGGGCCAGTAGATTGATTATGACACATCTTTAAATAACACCTAGTGCTAATGTACATCGAATTTAGGCGAAAACAAAAAAGTCCCGACAAGAAAAAAATAAATTTATTTGCTTTTCTTTATACAGTCGAACTTTAATGGCTCACACACCTTTCGCTCGAACATCACCCTTTTCTTCAACAGTTTTTTCCAGGCCCGATCTAGAACTCGATATGTCTATATTGTTCACCTCCGATCGCTCAAACTATTCGAACAGTCGAACACCAATCAAGGTCCCAACAGTAAGGTTTTAATGCTTTGAACACCGCTTGACTCGAATAGACTGTTATCTGTAGCCATCAGTGGTTGCCAATAAATGCGCGAAATTGTCTCGCCCATCAGAATGATTAAATTAAGTCTTGTAAAAACAAATAAAAGCGGACGAAAATATTTCGTTTTTATCTTTCTTCATTATTATGTACGCTTGTTGTATTTTTTAATGAGATGATACATTAAAATCAGTCGCCTAGTGTAGCACGTACATAAGCTATAAATAAGTATGATATATAATTTTGACAAGAGATCTAGCGTTTCAGAGTAAACACCAAAGGAATAAATTAAAAAGCAGGATTTATATTCCAAAAGACCCAGTACTATACTGGCAAGGATATTGATATCAATACCAATGGCCGAAGTATTGAACCAGAATTATATTTATTAATATATTAAGTAGAGCATTTGGGGGACTTTAAATGCACAATTAATTCTACTATGAAGCACCTTTAAGTTACGTTTAAGGGCTTTGTATCTGTTCAAGACTTGGTCATAACAGATGTACCAAATCTAACATTAATGTTATCTAGTAACAGCCAGAGACTATTTCAGGTCTTGACCTGTCTATAAAGTATAATTATTATAAGAACTGTCTGTAAAATGTTCTATGTAAAGATGTTAAGAGTACGGATAATGATTTGGCTCAACACTGATTATAAATTTTGCAATATGTATAGTGTGTGCAGTAACAATATCATTGTCTGATGAGGAGTCAGACGGTAAGCATTAGTGCTATTAAGCTCTTCAGTTTGAATATTAATACAGTACATTAGTTGAAGCCTTATCATCATGAGTTAAAACAAATCTGCAGGGAAAGTCTTGAATTTCTTTTCCGTGATGGTAATAAAGCTATATGATTTTTACAGAAGAAAACACGTTTTTTTTCCATTAATAGAAAGATCATAGGCTCTGCATGTTCTAGTTTGCACCATTTATTGCAAGAAGAGTGTAACGACTCTGCAGTTTCCGCAAGGCAAGTATTAATGTCGATGTCCGATGAATATTTTATAGTTCGGACCTTTAGAAATTAAATTACATTATTCTTTGATAACAATTAGAACCACTGTAACGATATGACCGGCGGGTTGTCAATACATGTTTGAATTTGAACACTCTCATGATTAAAGAGTATCTTTAACAATCTGAAAATCAGAGGTATTTAATTGAAATTGACGATTGTGCTTCCAGTTGGGTAGTAGTATTTATAACTTATAACAAGATGGTTGTTTCAGCATTCTTAAAATAATTAGGCATAGCCGATACAACCGTCTTATTTTGCAATATACTTGAAAAGTCAATACATACAATACATATATTAAAATATTCAGACTGAGTTTAGATGTCTTAAACATTGTTACTTGAAATAAGGTTTAATCTGTCATAAACAACATTAGACAAAGGGTTATATCAGAATTGCACTATATACTGGCGAAAGATTTTGTTATATGCCGTAACGCACACCATTTACTTTAAATCAAAAGACACATTTTTGGGCTTTTGCTGCAAATTTTAGAGGAAACTGAAAATCAAATACACTTGGCATGATGTTATAATTTACTCTATCATCCAAGTCGTTATTCAAGTCGAGAGTTATAGGGGGCTTGTCCTCCGAAGGTACTTTACTTCTGTAATACATGCCTTGTATTTCACCATGAAGTTCTTCTAAATCATCCTTGAATTTACGAACTAGCAAAACGTGTTCCTTGTATCTGTCTTGAATCTGTGTAACTTGTCCAATTAAGTAGTGAATTGTTTTATATTCATCTATTGTTTCCCGGACAAGATCTGCGCTTTCTTTTCTATCTTTTTCTGCAAATGGTTTTTAAATGAATTGTGACTGAACAAACTTTAACATAGCCAGCAATTTACTGTGTAAACTTTACATTTTCTTTTGTTTATCGATAAAGTTAAACGATAAATATTCGCGCAAACAAATTTGTGCGATTTAACAAGGTCGGGAAAATCAGCGTTTACTTTTTCCGCGTTCATCTTTTTTTCTGAAAAAAGGTCAACAAATTCACTACTCTACCATTTAAACTAACAAAAAGATGGTTCTAATGTTTTAACATGTCAAGTTGGGCTGTATTTGTCAGCAACAGGGCCTTAATTAGGCCGGATATGTTACGATTTCATCGGGATTTAAGAAACTTAGAAACTATTGGAACCAAAACGGATCTCATTAAAGTAATATGGCAACTATCACCTTACGAAAAAATCAGCTGACGGACTGATGACGTTAAACATGCATTATGAGACCATGAATAATGTGAAATAAAATAAAAATTACTTTGCCCGAAAGAGATACCTTCTACAGTTAGAGCTGCGTTGATGATACACTCAAGAAGACCTTTAAGATCTTTCAATATCTTTCCTTTCTCTTTGCCTTGATTTATTTGGTATATAAACTATTTATTGTTAAGTTTATATCAGCGTGACAACTACATTTTTCTTTTTTTAGCTAACACCAATTGCTGCAAAAATGGTTTGGAATTGTCAGTAGCCATGTTTTTTATTCTGCTAAATGTATTTTATAATACTATAATAACTGATAATGGATAGGAAGACAGTCACATGGTGCTCTCTTAATATAACTAAGAATGCTCTTGTGGCAGATATTGGCGAATCAATATTTTTTCAGTGATCATTGCCGATTAATAAATATGATGATATTAAATTTGTAACATTTTTCGCCGATATATTAAAATACACTTGTCAGTCACATGACTGTCTAGTTATCGATATCTGGATAAAATAGCAGGTAGCAGGTTTAGTACTATGTAAAGATTGTATATAGATATATACATACAAAACACTTATTTAAATACCTAGTACTTTTCCTGATAGAGTAAGTACACCTTCATACATCTGTTCTGACGGAAACTCTTTAGTAGACATTGCACTACCTATTAGTGTTTCAAGTAACATGTCTTGAAATTCTGTTGAACTGTTCTTATACTGCGCCATAATACGATTTTTCATCGCATTCCGTCTTGCCTTCAGCCACACTTGGGAACATGAAAAAGTTTCTGAACTATTTATTTCACATTTGTCTTTAACCTTAATGTCATCATTTCTTAACGACAATTCCGACGCAGTTTCTGACATAATCTGAGTTTCAGAAAAAACCACGGATGCATCCTCCAACTGAAGTAAACATTGCAACACTCTCACCCTCTCGAACAACGTTCGGAGAACAGCGCGTTCCAATAAAACACAAATGTTTTCTTCTAATTTATTCATAGACGACGTTGATATAACATCGTTCCCGCTAGCTTGAAATTGTGGATTTTTCATACTCGAAATAATTATTTTTGGTGATCCCATTATCTTTAAAACGTCAGCAAAATATTGGTCTTGTTTGATATTTGCTACAAATATAGCCGAACCGTAACGTTTCTCATTTTCGAAAGAAGTATTATAGTCGTTTAAGGTCACTTGATTACAACTGACCTTTTCGCTTCGAACACTATAAACCTGTGAACTTAATGGCAAATCAGAATCTTTCTCCGTTAAGATAAAAATATGGACCTCATCGAATTTAGCTACTGGAATGTTGTCCCTCAATTTCAAAGATTTAAGAATATTTTGATATCGTTTCCGCAAACCCTTAGCATGCTCTAATGTATAGTTATATCTCGGATAACACTCCTTTGGTGCTTTAAAGTAGAGGACCGTAAGGTTGCTGCTGTCCATCACTTCTTTAGGTAGGTTATCTAAAATGAAAAAGAATGTCACAGAATATAAAGGTGAAGTTATATAACACATAGGCATATTATATTGTTTTAGAAAATATTTTATACAGTAGCTGAATTTTAATAGTATCTGGATATTGTCTTTATTAAGCATGAGTTCATCAGTTTTTATTTTTTGGCCCAGGATGTCATATGGTTATCAATAAAAAATCAAATCCTCAATCTACCTTTAAGTTATAGTGTTGTAAAAGGGTGTTATAATGTCATTTTAATTTCTACTTAAGGAGATAACATAAAGTTTTCTTTTATAGCAGTATAACAAAAGGTGTGAATAAACGCCATGTAAATTATGAGCTAACGTGCCATGTGAATACTGGATTGGCTTGGTGGTTACTGTACGTATCGCCATGGTCATAAGATTTAAAAAGCTGCGAGAAATTTAGTTCGCCGAAATTCAGCGTTAAAGTCCCAATAACTAACCATTTTGCGAATGATTATTATAAAATGAACACCCGTAATTCTTTTTAGCACCCTTTCAACTAGTCATAATATTTTTATGCGTTAATAGTAAAAAGCCGCACACAATGTTTTCTGATAAAAACTGTAAGTATAAGTTTAATAGTGTAGACTTAAATCTACGATGAAACATTTACAATTTTACAAAGATATTTTATGTTTCTCGTTTGAGAAATAAACTTATTATATATCAAAAATTATTTCTTAAATAATATAAAGGGACAGTATCGGATTCGAAATCTGGACCCATAAAGCAGAAAGCGTGCATCTTATTACGAGACACATGAAGGCGGTTTCTTGATTTTATTAAGATTTAAATCTATTTATATTTCGTATACTATCCATTCTGCACTTTTTTCATTTTAGCAACAAGTTCCAAAATTATCTACTTACAAAAAGTACACAAATCTCGTGCCCGAATCTTATCTGATTACGACAAACGGGACAAAAGTTTTTATTTAAGTGAAGTTCAGCCCTTGGACTTTGACTGACCATTGTTTCAAGTCAACAAATACAAGCAATTGTTAAGAAACAATTTTCTTACTTACAAACGTATCGCTTAACGTTATTGGAACATTAAATATTTACTACTCGCCCTTCTACTAATACATTATGGCAGAAATATATAACATATTATTTTCACTGGAGAAAAAGAACACGCACCACAGTTTGAAAAATTAGAGTATTTGCTTTTGAAATACATGTAAATGTATAAACACTTAAATTGAACAAGCCATATGGGTACATTTTTAACTGAGTTAAAATTACAACTTATCGTAGCGAAATCTTTAAGACACCAACAAAAACAAGTTTGTTTTCATTTTTTAAATTTTCTGCTCCGCCTGGTCGCATTAGTTGGTTTTGACAAAAATGAGTAGTGTAGAAATGAGAATAATGATTATGAATATTTATTTTATTTAAGGATGTGTCTCACTGTCCAAATGTAATGACGATATCTGTAAAATATCTGTAAAATCAGACACAGCCTCCCCACACAGCCAAAAAGTATAGAGGAAAAGAGAGCATGGTATTGCCATAATCAGTTTCAAAATGGACGCCACAAACAATTAACGAAAGCGAGAACCCGAGGTATTACCGCCTTGGAACGGTCAGTGGCAAAACAAATTGCCACTGGGGGTTAAAACCAGGTTCTAGGATGCAACCTAAGACTTGCTCCAACAGTTTCTCAAATCACAAAACATGTACAAGTTTTCTTGGTAAAATAACTCCAACCCATCTATCGGCTCAACAAAGTTACGTGCAAAAGCATACAAACATATAAAACATAAGAAGCTAATAGCATTGCAAAGCCAAAGGGCGGGTACTCAATGATCTTACCGTGACCAGAGCTCCTGAGGTAAAATCAGCAAGAACTCGATGACAGGGATAAAAGAAACAATTCGAGGTTCTAGGTTCTTTTAATAAAAGATTTCCCCATAAACTTTCATAAACACTTGCCATTGTCGTGCAACCACAGAGGTAAGCATAATGATCAACTGTAAGGTGGTAAATCACCAGGCCTGCAGAGCGCTGCAGAAAATCATGTTGGTAACCTTTCTTTTTTGAATTTACAGATTGTTTTTACGAATAAACGGGAAAAATAAACATTGCTTTTTATTTTCTTAAGTTAATAAATTAAATCTCCATAAAAACTGACTGTGAAATACCTTGTTGCAAAAGTGATCCTTATCTGCACCTGTATTTCTTAATTAAATCTGGGTACCGGTGATAAAATTTGCAAAAGGTTTTCCTTAATTTATTATATCGATAACCTTGTTTTAAAATTTTTTCTGTAATGCAAAAATTGCGTTCATTGAAATCATTATCATCGTTTCAAGCTCTTGAAAAGCGAACAAGCTGTGAGATATAAACCCCGTAAGATGTTGCACGAGGAACATAGCCGTCTAAAAACGGACAATTTACTATATTAAAATTAAAATAATTTCTTTTATCTAGGGATGGGAACGAGTAAGCGAGTACTCGGGTAGTTCATAAAGTATTCGAGTACCCGATTAAAAATCTAAACAAAAAAAAATCAACCAATTTTTAAAAAAAAGTTGCCTTAATGGAAATTTGCAAATCGCCGACTGACAGTAAATTGTCAACACCTCGCACCTGGTTTCGAATAAACAAGATGCCACTAAGGGGCACAAATATCCGATAATTGGCGCCTAATTGACGTTATTGTTTGTTGCCGTAACACAGACAATTTGCAATCATGAAAATTAGCACCTGAATATGTTAAGCATGACGCTTCTCTCGTCGGCGTTTTATTTGATTTTGTTTATTGAGTAATTAAAGTCAAATGCGATTGTTGATAGTAAGTTTGCAAAACTGAAATAAAATCTAATTGGAGAATATACACTTTTTCCCGATGTGTACATTTTAAGGTGATGTTCTAGTTTGTGACACGGGCTAATTAATGATTGTTTAGTTAAATGTTTTCAACGTTGATAGTTGAAATGTAAATATTAGTATTATATTATTATTTTATAATATTAAGGTATTTTTGTTTCCTTTAAATGTGTTGTGTATTTTCTTGAGTGATTGATAATGACAGACAGTCTGGCATGATCATACCCGGTATGATCGTTAAAAATTATGGAAGCTGATATTTCCTCTTGCGTTAGAGAAAGGTTTCGAGTACCCGAGTACTCGATTGGAACAAGCTCCGAGTACCCGAGTTACGATTTTGCTACTCGTTCCCATCCCTACTTTTATCATATATGCAAGTAGTGACGTAACCATTTTCAATATATATGTACAAATTTAGATCAAGAAAGTCTGCTTGGTTTTCTGAAGTCTTCGCTTTATTAAGTTGTAGTTCTTTAAGATAAATCTTATTAACCAGTGATTAAAACTGGTTATTATCTATATTAAATAAATCATCAAGGTACCTCAAGGTGTTGTTTAAAGCTGTATTAATATCATCTTGATGTTCGGTCGAAAGAGATAACATAAAGTCTCTTTCATAATAGTATAAAAACAGATCAGCAACAATGGGTGCACAATTTGTGCCCATTGGGATCCCTATTACTTGTTTATAAATTATAGAGGTACCGAATCTAACATAAATATTATCAGGTAAGAAAGTTCGCGACTCTATTAGGTCTTGACAAGTCCATAAAGTATTATTATCATAAGTACTATCTGTAAAAAATGCCCTGTGTTCATTACAAGCCATAGAGGTTTTATTTTCTCTAGCAAACGTTTTTTCAATGAGAGTGGTTAACTTGTCTCTTAATAAATAATGAGGGAGCGAAGTGAATAATGTTTAAATTCATAAGTAGACAATCAGAACCCCTGAAAATTATGTTATTTAAGCTTTTTCAAAATGTCATTTGAATTTAAATCGACCAGAATAATGTTTCCAGTGTTTTCAAAACCTTTTCGCAATACCTAATTACATGATCTTTTATAGCTGTAAGACAAGATGTAAAGAGCACGGATAATTTAGTTGTTGTGCAAGAACTAGAGTTAGCAATAAATCTTGCTTTGTATGATGTTTTGTGCATTTTAGGCAACTAATACATATTTGGTACTTTGTCTTGTTTCGGCTTAACACAAATTCTAAATTTTGTAGTGTGTGCAGTAACAATATCACTTTCAGATGAAGAGGTTAGTGTATAAGCATAGGTGCTATTAAGCTCTTCAGTTTGATCATTAAAAAAAAGTGTAAACGTCACACTATAATAACATTATTTGAAGCCTTATCAGCAGATGTTAAAACAAATCTGTTGTGAAAGTTTTGAATACCGATTTTCAAATGACGAAAGTTAAAACGAGGTCGAAGTGGTAATAAAGCTATGTTTCTTTTACAGAAGGATATACGAGTGTCAATTATTTTGAATATTTGTTTTTGTTCCAGTTTGAAAGAGCATTAGGCTCAGCATGTTCTCGTTTTCACCATTTTATTGCAAAAAGAGTTTGAAGACTCTGCATTTCCGCACGACATGTATTAAAGTCGATGTCCGATGGAATTCTATATTTTGGACCTTTTGAAATTAAATTGCGGATTCTAATGTCTTTGATAACCTGTAATGATGTGACCAGCTAATTGAATTAGAAAAGTCTCATAATATTGGTATATTTTTAACAATCTGTAATTCCTAGGTAATTTTGTTGTAATTTAAAATTGTGTTTCTAATTGGATTGTTACATTTATAACAAACTATGGGTGTTTCATAATAAAATGATGTTTACAGGTAAATAATTTGCATTCACTCACAAAAATCGAGAATATATGAGAAGCGCCATGCAGAAACGTCTGTTTTGGTAATTATTTCACAAACAAAGGCAGTTTTGTGAAAAAATTCAATGCAATTTCTCATCTTATAAATGGTTAAAATAACATATTATGTTTATGAATAAAATGCTGACGTATTTCCTTATTATAAAACCACTATCATTGAACGTCATGAAACGACAACGTCAAGATAAAGGTCGTGCGTTAAGATCACGTCAGCTATTCTCTTCAATACTGGTAAATACGAGAACTACGCATAATCTGCTGATTACAGTAATCGTTGTAGAGTTTTGTCTAAATTAACAAAGTGAACTATTTCTGTATAAACATCAAATTTAATCTGGAATTATTTTTACATCAAAAACGTAATCGTCAATATTTATAATATTCTCTATTAAAGCATGCCAGGTCACATGAAAGTGGTACATGTAGCACATGCAAAGCCGAAAATCAAAATCAAATTTGTTAAAGTTTTTGCAGGTTTACTTGTTTTGGGGCATACCTTTTTTGAAATCAGGACTGGCATGTTCATGATGTAAGAAACGGATGATTGCCGATATAAAGTATCATGATCGCTCTGTTCATAAACGTGTAACACCTGTCTGAGTTTGATTTGCCGAGTAATGTATATGATTAAATTCACATGTTGATTTGTCATTGAACAAAGATGAAGTTATTTAAAGTGGTCAAGTAATGAAAAGGGCTTCTCAATTGTTCAAATTATGCTTTCAAACTTCAGCCCCATTGTTGATTTGCATCAGTTAAGAATAACAGTGAGTATAAACAATGACGTTAAGTAAGCAAAGTTGATACACTTGTTTATAAAACAAAACTAAATCCATGCTAGATGAAACAGACAGAATGAATATTTTTTGTGATTTGCGAGATTGAAACAGATATATCGTATATTGAAACAGATGTTACATGACTGTGTATTCTTCTGTTTGCATGGCAAAGCTATTAGCTTCTTATGTTTTTCATTTCTTATCTTATAATGTAATGTGTGCTTTTGTTTGCATTATTTTCGAGTTGAATGGAGGGTTGAACTTAATTCACCGATACAACTTATCTTGTTTGTTCATATGAGAACCTGTTGGTGCAAGTGTGAGGTTAGTGCACCTTAGATTTTGGTTTAAACCCCCAGTGGCACATTGTGTTGTAACGAACTGTTTCAAGGCGGTTCCACCTCGAGTTCTCATTTTCGTTACTTTCGTTATGTGATGTCTCATTTGAAATAAACCATTTTATCACATTTGCTGCTCTTCCTCTCTTCTTTTAGCTGTGTATGGAGGCTTTGTTTTCTGGATGTGACAATTCCTGGTATGCATATTTAACTGTTTTTGTAACGTTCACTGAAGGACATTTAAATTTTCCCGAAAAAGGATTTCTGCTAAGCGTACTTAACGTCCTTGCATCTAGTATGTAAAAATAAACTGTAATTTGTATTGCAATAAGTATTACTTCAGTTTTCTGTTTTTTTATATTACTATCCAAAAATAATAAATTGAATTGTGATATTATACAGATCCATGATGAAAAAAAAATGAATTGAGATCTCGTAATTTAAAGTGATACTTACCGAAATCGTGAAATATCAAATTAGCTAGTTAATTTATTTCAAATGAAACAAACGTACGATATGAAAATTTAGTAATCACTTCATTTTCAACTAATAATTTATGTGAAAAATGCATAAATGCAAGACTAAAACCAAATGAACTTGAATATTCCATGTCTTGTTCAAATCTTCCGATATTATAACTGTTCAAATTCAAAGGTTAAGTGTGTGTTTTATTTTAATTCCAATTACCTTCTTAATTTCATCTTAATTTCAAATTAGATTATACTTTCGTTTTAACTAGACAATCAACCGTGATTATTGTCATTTAAATGTTTCCGTACCTTTTATACCCTAGGCTTTTAAGTTAAATCGAAAATAGCAAAATAAAACACCAGCATTATTTACAGAAACTCTTCTTCGTGCCAGTGTCGTATTCGCTACATACGTTTACTCAAACCCCGCCTCTGATAACTGCAAGATATATTTATTTATCATGCACCCTAATGCTAAAGCTCCTATACCAGCCGATGTGATATTCATTTCGCATATGCATCACCGACCCGATCTTGCTTGCTCCGTGTTAAGTTTACCGTAAAATCCGATTACACCTGTCGTCCAGTCCGGCAAGACCTCTCACCAGTAACTCTCCTACTTATTGACGGAACTACTTTCATATTTTCATGCACACAAAGTAAACAATACACCGACTTGCTTAATAAAACTCGATTAAAACCAAACTTAACCCAATTTGTGTTCTTTTTGATAATAAAAATAAAATATTTATGCAAAATGATTACAGTAACATGACATAAAGGTCTATGTTTTGTAAAATGCATCCAAAACGTGATATTTTATGTCAATATTGAAAATCACCCAATATCTCAAATGTTTGCATCATTAGCAACAAGAGAAACACTGGATTAAGCTACAATGACTACAAAAAAATTTAAATGTATTTGGATAAATTTTATAAAAGTAAAAATAACAAAATTGAACTTGTTTACTTCTTTACACCAAACTTTGCCAGTGCTTATATCAATAATAATTATCGTGTGAAACAGAGCCTTGCCCCTACGCTCCCCATAAATTTCTATAATTAATGAATGGGCACATAATTGATTCCATCCACTTTAAACATTTAATGATACATTACTCGTAAAAAAACGCAGGTACAAACACGATATTTTATGAAATAAAATATAATCCAAAGTAACCTTATATAATTCATCAATGTAGACTGTAATACAAAAAAAAGTGAAATATGCATATCAGGAATCGCCACACTCACAAAACACAGCCTCCCGACGCAGCGAAAAAGAAGACAGGAAAAAAGAGCATATTTTGTAAGTATGTCGAATTCGAATAAGACGCCACAAACAATTAACGAAAACGAGAACCCTTTGGTTTTTTAAAACACGCTGAGAGACTGCAAGAGTGCATTTACACTTAATTGCGTTCAAACAATAATGGTATGTTCGTCACCATACGATGAATTACAGAGGCCAGACATGTATGGTCAAAATAAGTTTTTGTTACCACATTTTTCCGTACAACGCACTCTCAACTACAAGTAAAGGTTCTTTCCAAACAAACCTATCCGATACTGTCGGCTCTCACTTCACCTTAGATCAGTTGTCAAATAAAACTCTTC
The DNA here is from genome assembly GCA_038501625.1 of Corbicula japonica. Lineage (NCBI taxonomy): Eukaryota > Metazoa > Mollusca > Bivalvia > Venerida > Cyrenidae > Corbicula > Corbicula japonica. Next base: position 261,112 of record JAZAYU010000493.1, on the reverse strand, counting down.
AATACCACAAACGTTATAATAATTTTTCATTTATAAAAAGGTGAAATATGCAAAATTGATCGAAACATTGGAAACTTTCTTAAATACAAAAGAGATCTTCACGACTCATGATTTTGGATAATAAGGCTTTTGTGTTTATTGTGAAGATTCAATACTGTATTTCATTACCTATCATGAATAAGATATTGAATATTGCAGCAAATTTATATCTTATTAAATATTTTATAAAAACAATGATTTGCATAAAACTGGATTTTGTAGAGAAAATCTTAACAAGTAAAACAGATAACCAAAATACGTTATATATTTAGAGCCGAGTTAAACCTTTTCTTAACGGTGTTTAAATTTCACATTTCATAAATAAAGGGAGAGTAAATTTCTCCACATTATATGCAAAAACCATCTTTTAATTAAAAAAAAAGTTACCAACAAAATATTCTACAGCGCTCTGCATGCGTTTTAATTAACCCATCTACAGTTGGTCGTTATGCTTATCACTCTTTTGCACGATGTTGGCACTTGTTATAAAAGTTTATAGGGAGAGCTTGTTAAAAGACCGTATATTTGTTTTTAATTGTCCCCGTAATCATGTTCTTGATGATTTGACTTCAGGGGCTCTGCTCTAAGTTACATGATTGTGTATTCTTCTGTTTGAATGGCAAAGCTATTAGCTGCTTATGTTTTTTATTTCTTATCTTATAATGTAATGTGTGCTTTTGTTTGCATTATTTTCGAGTTGAATGGAGGGTTGAACTTCATTCACCGAGACAACTTATCTTGTTTGTTCATATGAGAACCTGTTGGTGCAAGTGTGAGGTTAGTGCACCTTAGATTCTGGTTTAAACGCCCAGTGGCACATTGTGTTGCAACGAACTGTTTCAAGGCGGTTCCACCTCGAGTTCTCATTTTCGTTACTTTCGTTATGTGATGTCTCATTTGAAATAAACCATTTTATCACATTTGCTGCTCTTCCTCTCTTCTTTTAGCTGTGTATGGAGGCTTTGTTTTCTGGATGTGACAATACCTGATAAGCATATTTCAATGTTTTTGTAACGTTCACTGAAGGACATTTACAATTTTCCCGAAAAAGGATTTCTGCTAAGCGTACTTAACGTCCTTGCATCTAGTATGTAAAAATAAACTGTAATTTGTATTGCAATAAGTATTACTTCAGTTTTCTGTTTTTTATATTACTATCCAAAAAAATTAAATTGAATTGTGATATTATACAGATCCATGATGAAAAAAAAATGAATTAAGATCTCGTAATTTAAAGTGATACTTACCGAAATCGTGAAATACCAAATTAGCTAATTAACTTCCTTCAAATGAAACAAACGTACGATATGAAAATTTAGTAATCACTTCATTTTCAACTAATAATTTATGTCATAAATGCAAGACTAAAACCAAATGAACTTGAATATTCCATGTCTTGTTCAAATCTTCCGATATTATAACTGTTCAAATTCAAAGGTTAAGTGTGTGTTTTATTTTAATTCCAATTAGCTTCTTAATTTCATCTTAATTTCAAATTAGATTATTCGTTCGTTTTAACTAGACAATCAACCGTGATTATTGTCATTTAAATGTTTCCGTACCTTTTATACCCTAGGCTTTTAAGTTAAATCGAAAACAGCAAAATAAATCAACAGCATTATTTACAGAAACTCTTCTTCGTGCCAGTGTCGTATTCACTACATACGTTTACTCAAACCCCGCCTCTGATAACTGCAAGACATATTCATTTATCATGCACCCGACCCGATCTTGCTTGCTCCGTGTTAAGTTTACCGTAAAATCCGATTACACCTGTCGTCCAATCCGTCGAGACCTCTCACCAGTAACTCCTACTTATTGACGGAACTACTTTCATATTTTCATGCACACAAAGTAAACAATACACCGACTTGCTCAATAAAACTCAATTAAAACCAAACTTAACCCAATTTGTGTTCTTTTTGATAATAAAAATAAAATATTTATGCAAAATGATTACAGTAACATGACATAAAGGTCTATGTTTTTGTAAAATACATCTTAAACGTGATATTTTATGTCAATATTGAAAATCACCCATTATCTCAAATGATTGCATCATTTACAACAAGAAAAACACTGGATTAAGCTACAATGACTACAAAAACATTAAATGTATTTGAATAAATTTTTATAAAAGTAACAATAACGAAATTTAACTTTTTTACTTCTTTACACCAAACTTTGTCAGTGCTTATATCAATAATAATTATCGTGTGAAACAGAGCCTTGCCCCTACGCTCCCCATAAATTTCTATAATTAATGAATGGGCACATAATTGTTTCCATCCACTTTAAACATTTAATGATACATTACTCGTAAAAAAACGCAGGTACAAACACGATATTTTATGAAACAAAATATAATCCAAAGTAACCGTATATAATTCATCAATATAAACTGTAATACAAAAAAGTGAAATATGCATATCAGGAATCGCCACACTCACAAAACACAGCCTCCCGACGCAGCGAAAAAGAAGAGAGGAAAAAAGAGCATATTTTGTAAGTATGTCGAATTCAAATAAGACGCCACAAAAAATTAACGAAAACGAGAACCCTTTGGGTTACCGCCTTGGAACAAACTTGTTGCATCGTTTTTTTTAAAACACGCTGTTAGACTGCAAGAATGCATTTACACTTAATTGCGTTCAAACAATAATGGTATGTTCGTCACCATACGATGCAATACAAAGACCAGACATGTATGTATTATTTGGGTGAAACTTTGTAAAGTATATTTCCATACCGAGCATGATATTTTTGTGTGTTTTTTTATACATACCACAAAGCAATTCTGTATATTATCATTTGGTAGATACAGATTTCTTTGAAATTCTGGATCAAAATATTCGTGATTTCTCAACTCTTGGTAAAATTTCAGTAATGGGTGATATAAATGCCCTTTGTGGTAAAAAATCTGATATAATACAATCATCTTCATATTTCGATAGTTTCATACATGTTATAGAAAATGATGACTGAGAGTAGTCTCCAGAATTACCTGAGAGACAGACCATGGACCATGTTGTTAATGCATCAGGTAATTAGTTAATAGAACTATGTATTAGTACTGATCTGAAAATTGTAAATGGCCGTGTGCCAAATGATCAATATGGTTCGTTTACGTATTTATCGAACAATGGTAATAGACTTATAGATTATGCTCTAATTTCATACGAGTTGTTTCCCTTTGTCAATAGTTAAGTCGTACACGATTTGACATCGTTTTCCTCGCATAGGCCAACAAATTTAATCTTGAACTTGAATTATGAAGTTGATAATTTAAAATATGAAACTATTTCTTATGAGAAATTAATATGGAATAGTGATAATTTAAAAGTAAATGATTTTAAAAATGAAATATCTGATCAAATTTTCGAGTTTAGTTTCGTCGTTGACAATGCCGTCGCAGAATTTATACCCCTAGATGTAGGAATTAATACAATCTCCGAAATGTTATATAATGAAGCATTTAAGATATTTGGTATAAAAAAGACTATAAATCCTAACCGTGTTAATAAGCGAAAATATAAAAGCCCCTGGTACAACAATGAATGCGAAATCGCGAGGCGAAATTTAAAATATGCAAATAAAATATATCGTAAAAACAGATCGCCGACAAATGCAGAAGTGCTTGTCACGAATCGCCGCTTACTCAGCTTGGCTGAACGAAGGGCTCGTGCAAAATTTAACTTGCTACAGAAAAATAAAATGAATATGTTATCCAAATCTAGTCCTCAAAAGTTTTGGAGTGAAATAAGGAAGTTAAGGAAAATAAAAAATAAATCGAAAGTATCACATAATTAATTTTATGAACATTTCAAAAATCTTTTTTTTCAGGTGATGATGTTTATAAAAATGACTTAGTTGAAGATCAATTATATGAACATGAAAATATTATCAATATTGACCAATTAGATTGTGACTTTACTAATGATGAGGTACTACAAGCATTGAATTCGTTGAAGCGCGGTAAAGGTGCGGGCGCGGATTTGTTAATCCCCGAAATATTTATTGATTGTAAAAGTATTTTATCACCACTCATGTGTAAGCTCTTTAATTATATTTTCGCAAAGGGTATTTATCATAGTTCATGTTGCTCAGGAGTTATAGTACCGGTACCCAAAAAGGGTGACCTGAGCGATTACCGTGGAATAACTTTAACAAGTGTTTTTTTCTAAAATATTTTCAATTTTATTAGATACGCGATTGCGAAAATGGGCTGATAGCAATAATTTACTTTCTATCAATTTGGATTTAGAAAAGACAAAAGCACAACTGATTACATATTTGTATTAACTTCAATAATAAACAAGATTATTAAACATGAGAAAAGGAAACTTTATGTATCAATGATCGATTTTCGTAAATGCTTTGATATGCTATATAGAAATGGTATTTGGTATAAACTTATTGTTCAGAGAGTCTCGTCGAAAATAGTTAAGATCCTGCGAAGCATATATTTGCGTGTAAAGGCTTGTGTTAGAAGTAATGGTGCTTTATCAGAGAATTTTGACACACATATGGGTGTAAAACAGGGTGAACCCCTATCACCTTTGTTGTTTATTTTCTTTGTTAATGATATGTATGAATCTTTAAATAGTGCTGATGTACCCTGTTTTACTTTGGATGAAATGCAGATTTTCAAATTGCTATTTGCTGACGATTTAGCATTATTCTCTTATACTGAAGAAGGTCTTCAATTATTATTAAATAAATTAGCAATTTATTGTAATAAATGGGGTGTTTCTGTTAACACTGACAAAACGGTTGTAATGGTTTTTAAAACCGGAAACAGACAAGAGCATGTGCAGTTGTTTTATGATAACAAATTATTGGCTGTAGCTAAGCAGTTTACATATCTAGGTGTTAACATATCATCAAACGGTAATTATTACAGAGCTCAAAATCGCTATCAGATCAAGCATTAAAAGCATTATTCTCGCTAAATTTTCTTTTTGATGAGGTTTCTTTAAGTATTTCAGAAAAATTAAAACTGTTTGACGCTATGATTTCACCTATTTTATTATATGGATCAGAGATCTGGGGATTTCATAAAGCTCCTGACATTGAACCAGTATACTTGAAATTCTTAAAACAGCTATTAGGTGTTAAGGTGCAAATTACAAATTCTGCAGTATTTGGTGAATTTGGAAGATTCCCATTTGAAATATTACGTAAAGTAAGAATTGTTAAATATTGGTATCGAATATTACAGTTACCAGATTCATTTATTTATAAAATGTTGTTTTTAAAGGACGTTAATTGTATACATATAAAAAGCTGGTTCATAAATTTGAAATCTATGTTGAAAGAATTAGGTTTTTCATATCTGTGTAATAAGGTAAACATAGAACCAATAGAAATCCAAAGAGTAATTCAAAGAATATATGATCAATACTTGCAAAAATGGTGTTCAGAATTAGATATTTTTTCAAAGCTTGATTAATATAAATTGTTTAAATGTGATTTCGTAGAAGAAAAATATTTGAGTTGCATTGAAAACAGTAAATATAGAAAAGCTCTATCTAGATTTCGATGTTCATCTCATAAATTGGCTATTGAAGAAGGAAGGTTTAGAAACATAGAAAGAAATAATAGACTTTGTACACAAGGTAATCAACATCAAATCGAAAATGAATACCACTTTTTGTTAATTTGTCTAAAATATAGAACTTAACGAACAGAATTAATTAAAAACTATTATATTTCCTGGCCCAGTCATTATAAATTCAAAGCATTAATGCAAAACAAAAGCAAAAAACAGTAAAATAACCTTGGTTAATTTATTTTGATATGCATGTTAATAGTTGTTGTAGCGCACTTTATAAATTACACGAACCACTTATATTATACTTTTGTTAACTACATATACCATGCCTCTTATATCATACTTTTCGTGTGTTTTCTCTTATACTTTATATGCCGCCAATATGAAATGTTGTTTGGCTCTGAACATTTATTTGTTTAATGCCAATAAAAATTTGACTTGACTTGGTCAAAATAAGTTTTTGTTACCACATTTTTCCGTACAACACACTCTCAACTACAAGTAAAAGTTCTTTCCAAACAAACCTATCCATTACTGTCGGCTCTCACTTCACCTTTGATCAGTTGTCAAATAAAACTCTTCAATACCACAAACGTTATAATAATTTGTGTTTTATAAAGACGAAATTGATCGAAACATTGAAAACTTGCAAAAGAGATCTTCACGACTCATGATTTTGGATAATAAGGCTTTTGTGTTTATTGTGAAGATTCAATTAAAAAAAATCGTCAAAGATAGCGCTTCAATTGTTATAATTATTGTAGATGTACATTGTAGAAGTTTAAAACCTTCCACGTTTTTTGACAAAAAGGGTTTTCAAAAAATAATGAAACACCAAGAAGATTAAGAATTAACTAAATAAAAAATAATATTTTTATGACTGGCACAAAAGTTATGAAACTTCTGTTTGATAAAGACATTGTATACTTGGGAGAGAGGAAGGGAGTGAGTGGGAGCAAAACACATCTACAATGTTGTCGTTTTGCACCTATCCATCGATTTGCACATAATCATTTTAAACATTAAAAACAATATTAATTATAATATCGTATCTTAAGCATATTCTCGTAAACATTCTCATAGATCAAAAACAGTCTATGGTCATGGTCGCCTGTGTCTTGTATATGTTTATTTGCTTTTGCTCGAATCACTTTAGATAAAGTTAATCTAATGCCGTCTACATGTTTGCTATGAAAACGTTATGGAGCAAGTTGTTTAAACACAGAACCTGAATAACCCACCCCCGCCAGTGAACTTGCAATGCAGCAGACGGTTCCATGGAAGTAACCCTTATGGGTCCCTTATATTAAAGTTTCCTGATGTCCGATATACCAATTTTTTTATGTAACTCTATTATAATTGCATTAACGGCATTGACCTGATATTTTAAGTGTTCTCAGTCATTGACCGATAACACGACTTTTTAAGCTCTGTTCACTTTGACGGATTTGTTTTGAAGAACCGCACCCTTCCCTCACTTTATTTTAAAATCCTCACTCTCTTGTCTCTATTTTCCTTATTCTCGCCTAAATATGATAACACTGAAAAGACAGTTGAATGAAATTGAATTAAACTAAACGTTTGAATGTTCCCCAAACGAAAAACATCCCTTCATAGCGCTAAAATGTCTATAATCCCACGCGTTAACATCCCTCACTGCTACGAAACGAATGAAAAAATGATTGCCTCTAACTGGGGGCGAACCAGCACCGTCACGGCGGCAGCGCCTAGCCTTGCAAACCCGACAAATCAACCAATTGAGCTATCCGGGCTCTTCAGAGCCTCGCCTTACCTTCGACCATATCGGCCTTGCACAATACCACCTGTTATCAAAAGACAGTAACCAGTTATTTTTTATATAAAATTATCAAACAGAAGTCTCGGTAGTCGATACTTATACAATAACTGATGAACACATTGTAACACTAACCAAAACTGCTTCATGAATATAACTTGTAAGGGATATCAAAATTAATGAAACAAAATGAAACAAACGGAAAACACAACTCGGGCTTCTTCCCAATCACGTCAAATAACGACAAAAATTAGGCTGAACTCATCAATGCAATATATTATTCAAATGATATATTAAATGTTAAATGTTATATCAATTATATATCATGCATATCATGCATACACGTATAATATAAATCGAACCAGGAAAACGATAGTAAATAGTACACAAACTCTTATTACTTTAATGAATGTTTTTTATGACCGATTAATTAAGTCAAATAAAATACTTTTAAAAATTATTCGCTATTTTTACTTTAACCTTTACTAAATAAAACACCTTTTTAGCAATAGTCTCTTGACACTTAGCTTCACGATCCATACTTAGAAACAATATTTAGGATTAATTTCGAAATCGTGTAACCGTGTTTATTCTCCCTGTTCTGTATCCTAGAATGTTTCGTCTCGATACTACAGATTCAAATCCAAACTTACAAAAACATTCTAAGTTGTGCATGTTATCTTTATTATGGTGACCGTTCTTTCAGTTGCAATCGACATGGCTTGTAGTTCGGTTGTGAAATCGTCAGGTTATAAATCTGATTGCAAAAATATTTCTCCCGCCTTGATGTTATGCATCAATTTTTTTTCTTGTGTTTCTCTGAAATCACATTTTCACTGCACTTACATTAGAAACAAAACTAAAGTGTCCAGGGCTGTTAAGGTCACACTCAAAGTATACGATTTCTTATGCAAAAGTGTTAGCGCTTGAGTTGAGCTCAAAGCTGAGAAAATTATCTTGGAAACAACCTGTGGGCATGAGCAAGTATTGGACAGTGCAGTTTCTAGCGTGTGTGCAAATTAAACGATGTCAGTCAGAGTTGACATTCAGCTGCGTAGGTAATGTAATTCTCCTGCGCGACAGTCTTTCAACGCTTTCAGCGCTTTGGTTTCATTTGACAACATGGTTAATTTAATACGCCATCCTTGTATCAGTTTATAGAAGATTCAATATTTCTGACTTAGAAGTGAGCAATGCACAGATGTGCAGACTAACCTGGATCTGCACTGGTCACACATGGGATATAAACCATATTCAGTGGTAATGTATTAAAGGTCACTAAACCCAATGTATTTGTTGTCAGCTTTTCCGCCGCCTGATAATTCCAAATCCAGCTGATCTTCCTGGAGAATTTTCCCGTCAGTCCTCAGTCGTATCGGTAGAAAGCACACACTGGCGATGATATATTTTGGTTAGAAAAGAAACCGAGAACAGGTCATTTTATAATCCAGGTGATTGTTAGATTTTAGCATTTTAACATTGATTATCCAGAGGTTCATGAGCTTGATTCCTCGTCTGAAACTTCCCATGGAATATCCTTTTATGCTCAGAAATAACCTTATGAATAAAACATAAAACAGTGAAGATCCTGATTTAGATAGCATGGATGTGCCAGATGATCTGGATTTACAATATTCTTACATGTATAACAGCCTTATCTCATGCTGTAGAGGATTGATGCCTCTTCAATACAGTTCTAAATTAGAGCCTTTTTGGATAATTGAATCTACAGTAATCACACACAAAGGTTTGTTGTGTCCTGTGTGTTACATGTATATTTTGACTCATCTGAAACTATGCTTTGATAAAAGTCTTAATTTAGACTATGTCCATTTTGCATTAGAAATTCTTTGGTTTGGAGCTAGCTAACAAAGCCTTGCACAGACAATTAGACTTAGCACACAAAGGTGCAAGTTTTCAGGCGTATGCCTGAAGTTCAGGTTTTTGCGTGACTAAAAATGATTGATTTGCCTTATTTTCCCTTTATAAATTGACATTTTTTAAGATCTCAGGGTTTTCAGAATTCCTTACTTGCACCCTTGTAAATTAGGCTTCATCTCTTTAATCAACCCAAATGTTTTCAATACCCTAATGAAAACAATAAAATACTGAATAATTTGTTAAATGATGACTTTTTTTCAGTTGTGCGAATTTCCTGGGGTGGTATGTCTGCACGGGTCATCATGAGGGATCTAGGGGCCACGAATGGAGTGGTCCACATCATAGACACCGTCCTGTCAACAATATCAGATCTGACTCTAGAAGTCAGTGGCACTCAGTATCTTGCAGCAAATATCCACCTCATTGCTTTACTCTCTGCCGCTTTGGGCTTGTTGCTGGCATTATAAAGAAACATTTGTAAAATGATTTTGTGTTTTTAGCTCACCTAAGCACGAAGTGCTCATGGTGAGCTTTTGTGATCGCCTGATGTCCGTCGTCCGTCGTCCGTGCGTCCGTCCGTCCGTCGTCAACTTTTTCTTCAAACGACTTCTTCTCCTGAACTCCTGGGCCAATCTTGCTGAAACTTGGCAGGAATGTTCCTTGCATGAAGCTCTTCTAAAGTTGTTCAAAGAAATCAATTCCATGCAGAACTCTGGTTGCCATGGCAACCGAAAGGAAAAACTTTAAAAATCTTCTTGTCTGAAAGCACAAGGCCTAGAGCTTAGATATTTGGCATTTAGCATCCTCTAGTAGAACTCTACAAAGATTGTTCAAATGATTTCCCTGGGGTCAAAATTGGCCCCGCCCCAGGGGTCACTCCATTTTGCATAGACTTATATAGGAAAAACTTTAAAAATCTTCTTGTCTGAAACCACAAGGCCTAGAGCTTAGATATTTGGCACTTAGCACCCTCTAGTGGAACTCTACAAAGATTGTTCAAATGATTTCCCTGGGGTCAAAATTGGCCCCGCCCCAGGGGTCACTTCATTTTGCATAGACTTATATAGGAAAAACTTTAAAAATCTTCTTATCTGAAACCACACGGCCTAGAACTTAGATATTTGGCATTTAGCACCCTCTAGTGGAACTTTACAAAGCTTGCTCAAATTATTTTCCTGGGGTCAAAATTGGCCCCGCCCCAGGGGTCACTTCATTTTACAAAGACTTACATAGGAAAAACTTTAAAAATCTTCTTGTCTAAAACCACAAGGCTTAGAGCTTAGATATTTGGCATTTAGCATCCTCTAGTGGAACTCTAAATAGATTGTTCAAATTATTTCCCTGGGGTCAAAATTGGCCCTGCCCCAGGGGTCACTTCATTTTGCATAGACTTATTTAGGAAAAACTTCAAAAATCTTCTTGTCTGAAACCACAAGGCGTAGAGCTTAGATATTTGGCATTTAGCATCCTCTAGTGGAACTCTACAAAGATTGTTCAAATGATTTCCCTTGGGTTAAAATTGGCCCTGCCCCAGGGGTCACTTCATTTTGCAAAGACTTATATAGGAAAAACTTTAAAAATCTTCTTGTCTGAAACCACAAGGCCTAGAGCTTAGATATTTGGCATTTAGCATCCTCTAGTGGAACTCTACAAAGATTGTTCGAATTATTTCCCTGGGGTCAAAATTGGCCCCGCCCCAGGGGTCACTTCATTTTGCATAGACTTATATAGGAAAAACTTTAAAAATCTTCTTGTCTGAAACCACAAGGCCTAGAGCTTAGATATTTGGCACTTAGCACCCTCTAGTGGAACTCTACAAAGATTGTTCAAATGATTTCCCTGGGGTCAAAATTGGCCCCGCCCCAGGAGTCACTTCATTTTACATAATCTTATATATTAATATAGGAAAAACTTTAAAAATCTTCTTGTCTGAAACCACAAGGCCTAGAGCTTAGATATTTGGCATTTAGCATCCTCTAGTGGAACTCTACAAAGATTGTTCGAATTATTTCCCTGGGGTCAAAATTGGCCCCGCCCCAGGGGTCACTTCATATTGCATAGACTTATATAGGAAAAACTTTAAAAAATCTTCTTGTCTGAAACCAAAAGGCCTAGATCTTAGATATTTGGCATTTAGCATCCTCTATTGGAACTCTTCAAAGATTGTTCAAATGATTTCCCAGCGGTCAAAATTGGCCCCCCCCCCAGGGGTCACTTCATTTTACATAGACTTGTATAGGAAAAACTTTAAAAATCTTCTTGTCTGAAACCACAAGCTGAGAGTACTTTTGTAGTCAGGTGAGCGATATAGGGCCATCATGGCCCTCTTGTTTTTTAGAACTCATTGTATTGAAATATATCTGTTTGATCATTTTTGTAGTAGTGATAACATTTATAATGATCATATTAACAGTTATACCACGTATTTTAGGGGAGGTGTTTAACATTACATTTTATGTTTTGTAGCCTTTTTACTTGAAACTGTTTTAAAATATTATACGTAAATAATAATCCAGCCACAATTTCGATTGCCAGGGCTTAAAAGAAGCATTATTTTTTATTACTGTAATATTTAAATTAAACATTCAAAATGTATCCCTTTCCTCCACATATATGCATTTTTATGCATGTGCAGCAAGTGTAGATCCAGATCAGCTGTGCATCTGATCAGTATATGCACTGGTTGCATTTTGGTCAGAAATAACCTAACGAATCAATGGAATCTATGGAAGAAAGGGTTATTATGAGTCACACGAAAGCTATAACAAAGTTAATATGCCGGCGGACAACTCTTGATCTCAGACCATATATAATTTTGGTAGCGATTTGGTAGCGTAAATATAACCTATTAACTAGAAAACGAACACCATGTATAAGTTTCAATATAATATAATTTTAATTATTTATTTAATCCACACGATAACAACATTTATTCATAAGAGTGAATATGCTATGCAAGTTCACCATAAATGCACACAATATAAATTGCACAGGAGACAAATGCACAATTAAGCAAAATAACACGAGGACGAACTAAAGGGAGGAGGTAAGGGAGAGGGAATGGGCACAGGGATCTGTCATAGGGGGAAAGGGGGGAGGGGAAGGGGGTTAAATAACGAGGGTAAATAACGGTATAGCGATCTCCTCAACGCGCCTGCACGTCGCAAAAACGGATATTAAAAGTGTGCCTTAACCGCAACCAAGTGTCTTCACAGCGCAAATAAAGATGATAAATGAAGGTGTGCCTTCACACGCACTAGCGGTCCAACCCCGCACTGTGCCTTCACAGCACAAATAAGAGTTCTAATTAACTAAAAGGTCGCGCCTTCACCACACTAGCGGTCCAACCCCGCATGTGTCTTCACAGCGCAAATAAAAGATAAGCGCCTTCACCACACTAAAGCGGTCCAACCCCGCAATCACGGTATTAAGATACACTTTAAATAATGCCGCAATATAATCTGCTTAAATAATGATAAAATAACCGATTTTTGGTGACAGATCCAAACGGAAAATGGGAATATACCTGACACAAAGTGACGTGGCTTAACAGCACGGAATCTAGCCTATGAGAACCGCGTTAAAATTCAAATTTAGCCTTTTAAGGAACTCTGCGGACGATTCTGGACAATTGTCCGGAACATCGTTCTCTGATTGGATAATCACAATTGTCCAGAATCCCGATAACGCGATTGGTTTATGCAATTCAATATTGCAGCGCCCATATAAATCAATAATGGCGGCGACTTTAAACAATAAATGTATTTATTTTACCGATTACAGCGTTATTAAATGAAGTAATTCTTAATAATGTCGTGGAAATAATGCAGAACATCATTTATGAGTTAACTGAGGTGAGTTTCCTCAAATAAAAGTTATATTACCGAAGAAATAAAGCAACATCACGGTTGTTATTAACAACAATAATGCTATGCAATATTAAACGCGGAATTCAAAGGGGAGGGATCGGATTAGGGTCTCATGAGGGTCAAATAAATGTAACGGGGACACACGAGCTTGAGCCGAGGCTGATCACTCTGGGAAAGGGTCATTGCAGACTGGGGCAGGGACGGATCATGCTGGGGAAGGGTCATTGTAGGCTGGGGCAGGGACGGATCATGCTGGGGCATGGGGGGCAGGGTCAATGCAATGAGTTAGAAATACCTGTCTTGTAAACATTTACAAAATACAAGTTTTTTTTCTATTTTCAGTGATTAAAAGGTGTTTGTCAGTATAAATCTATTTATTTTTGAATATATTGATTACTGACTTTTTGATGGTATTGCATAAACTACATATCAGTTAACTTTTTTGAATTTGATTACTTTTTGTCATCATTTATTCAGGGGGAGAAACACAACATAGTATACAATATTTAAGGATCATTGTGATTTATTTGTCCATACATCATTTACATTCTCCATACTTTATACATTCCATTTTTACTACTTGTTTGTTATTACTAAAATCTTTACACGCATTTATCACTGTCCTGCAGTGAATGATTGCTTATATTTTGTGATGAAAAACATTAGCTGCAATAGAAGCTGCTCACACATTATTGCACTCTTTACAAAGCATGCAAATCTTTATGGAAAGACAAATATCTGCCAAGTGTTAAGCAAAATTTTTACAATTTTTAATTAACACATGAAACACAATACTATAGGTGTTTTGTATTTTAGTGGTAAATTAATGAAATTTGTTATCATCGCCTTGCATTTCGATCAAGAGAATGTTTACATCCTTAATGTTAACAAAAAAGTGATAATGGACAGTTGATTTTTTCCTTGACATAAGTTTTTGTATAGTTTAAGTGATTGAAAACAGTGCTCAAAATGTGTTTATTCTGTTGGATTTTTCAATATTAAAACAAGAGCCATGTTACACATGGTTAATCCCCCCGCCGGAAAAAAAGTAACCCGAAGGTTGTACTTTCGTATTATTTACCTGGAGAGGAAATCCTATTAAGTTTTGGAGTTAAGCTACGGACAAAATTTATCAAGTAAATCTGATAAAGGGGAATAACTCTTAAAAATAGGCAAGGTAGAGTTATTGGGCTTGCACACTGCACTACCTACCAATATGCTCTGTCAGTATATGAAATTTGAATAAAATCCCTCAAGTACTTTTTGAGTTATGCTCCAGACAAAATTTATCAAGTAAATCTGATAAAGAGGAATAACTATAAAAAAGGCAAGGTTGAGTTATTGGACTTGCACACTTCACTACCTACCAATGTGCTCTGTCAGTGTATGAAGTTTGAATAAAATCCCTCAAGTAGTTTTGGAGTTATGCTCCTGACAAAATTTATCAAGTAAATATGATAAAGAAGAATAACTCTAAAAAATAGGCAAGGTATAGTTATTTTTCTTGTACTCTGCATTACCTACCAATGTGCTCTGTCAGTGTATGAAGTTTGAATAAAATCACTCAAGTAGTTTTGGACTTATGCTCCGGACAAAATTTATCAAGTAATTATGATAAAGGGAATTACTCTAAAATAGGCAAGGTAGAATTATTGTTCTTGCACACTGCACTACCTACCAATGTGCTCTGTCAGTGTATGAAGTTTGAATAAAATCCCTTAAGTAGTTTTGGAGTTATGCTCCGGACAAAATTTATCAAGTAAATATGATAAAGAGGAATAACTCTAAAAATAGGCAAGGTAGAGTTATTGTTATTGCACACTGCACTACCTACCAATGTGCTCTGTCAATGTATGAAGTTTTAATAAAATCCCTCAAGTAGTTTTTGAGTTATGCTCCGTATAATTTATCAAGTAAATATGATAAAAGGGAATAACTCTAAAAAATAGCAAGGTATAGTTATTGTTCTTGCACACTGCACTACATACCAATGTGCTCTGTCAGTGTATGAAGTTTGAATAAAATCCCTCAAGTAGTTTTGGAGTTATGCTCCGGACACTATTTATTAAGTAAATATGATAAAGGGGAATAACTCCAAAATTAGGCAAGGTAGAGTTATTATTCTTGCACACTGCACTACCTACCAATGTGTTCTGTCAGTGTATGAAGGTTTGAATAAAATCCCTCCAGTAGTTTTGGACTTATGCTCCGGACAAAATTGTTTCGGACTGACACACGGACGGACGGACGGACGGACGGACGGACGAAGGGCATTACTAATATCTCCCACGCCTTTGGCGGGGGGATAATTACTGTCCCAAGGCTCCACACTAATACTCAATGCCCTTTGCTCATATTGGCTGTTGTTTTTCAACAGGATAGGATGATTCAAGAATACATGGCTAATAAAAAGTTCAAGTTTTTCCTATTCAGACTAAAGAGTTTTAGCAATGCAGTCTGTGCTAGACAAAGAAATGGCCAAAGTACAAATCACATGCATTACTTAGCACAGTTTTGCACAGTTACGGCAAATTGTAATGCTGTCCATTTCATTTAAAAGTATCCATTAAAACACACCCTCGGGAAAATTTACATACACATGACTATTTTTTACGTGTTGAAAATGTGCAATTTAAAGAATTAACAATTTACTTTTGAAATGAATTCTTCAGACTTTCTTAGAAAATTTGTTTCAGGATTAATGTCATTATTCCTAAAAGACTTTATCTTGGTGATATAAATACTAGTAAAAGTATTTAAATTAAAATTCATCGCAGGGCCAACAGTTCCGTCAACCAAAAAAAAAAATGCTGTCATTTTTTCCATTTCATGTCTGGGATAAAAGTAGCTAAATTGTCAAATCTAGTATGCTAACTTTTTGCGCCATAAAGGTTTACTGTGTGAGCAATCAGTGTAGATCAAGATCTTCTGACATGACTGTGTAACAGGTAATACACTGTTTGATTATCCATGCTGATCAGGATCTACACTGTATCTTGTTCAGAATTTTTTTTTTAAAATCAAACATTATTGGTCCTTTTCTGGATCTACACTGGTGGTCCATGTGAAACAAGGTGTACATGTATGTAAAAAGTAAAGTGTTAACTGGATTGAATCCCATATGTTGAGAAACATTCTTGTTTCAACTTGAGTTGATCGCTTTTTAAGCCAGAGTGAACCTTGTTTTAATTATTTTTTTATTTCAAACAGTGATGACTTTATTTCAATCAGAGTTAAGAATAGTCACGTGACATGGTTAGAGAAAGACACGAAATTTTGTGCTCTCAGAAATTTCATAAATAAATGGATAAAATAACTATTTGCTAAAAAGTTAAGTCAAGTTAAAGTTTAAAAAAGTGAAACATTGATTGTTGGAAGTGTTATTGGAAGTGTAAATTGGTGAAATATGGTTAGAGAAAGGAGAAATAGAAAACAAAAGGAGAACAAAGGAACGGACAAAGGAAAATCGGTTTCCCGCCCTTCCGAAAACAGTGACCAAGTAAACAATAACAATGAAAATAAAACAAATAAAACAACCAGTAGAGACAGCAATGAGGAAAGAACAGATCGAAGTAAGCGAAAAAGAATTTCAACAGGAGGAACTTCGGAGAAAAACGATCAAATCACAAAAGAACAGTTTAAGGTAATGAACACCGATGATAAACTTGTAACATTGTTTGAAATGATGTCGAGTGTTAAACCCTTATCAGAAAGACTAAATACAGTGGAAAGTACGCTATTTACTGTAATAACTGAGAACCAAGAAAGAGATGTAAGACTTAAGACATTAGAATACAAAAGCATTGACCAAGAGGCAAGAAGCCGTAGAAATAATTTAATATTCAGGGGTTTCCCAGAAGTAGGTTTGAACGAAAATTGTGAAGACACGTTGGCTCTATTTGTCGAAGAATACCTAGAACTCGATATCTCGAACATTTATGTTCAAGCGGCTCATCGCATTGGCCCGCCTGCGCGTAACAAAGACAGGCCGATTATATGCAACTTTGTAAACAGAAAAGATGTGGACCTTATCTTGTCAAAAGCATATAAATTAAAAGGTACTAATTACGGGATCAACAGAGACTATCCCCCAGAAATTGTGCAGGCTCGATCTAGACTGTGGCCGCTATACAAGAAACTCAAGGCACAAAACAAGAAAGGCGACGTGTTCATTGGGTACCCAGCAAAATTAATAGTTAAAAAGAAGATAATCAGAGATGAATTTCCTGACTGGGGTGCAGTTATGCAAAAACAGCGCGCACAGGGTGAACTATTTAACACACCGACCAACACTAGCGAACGCAAAAAAACATCAAGGAGCACACCCGACGAAGACTTCCGCTCGCAGAACCGATTTGATGTTCTAATGGAGGCCGATCGCTCTGAGTCGGAGGACTCCGTCTCCACAGTGGACGAGAGCGATACCGAGAGTAGCGACGGAGCGGACCAATACAGCCAAGCAATGAGAAAGTATGCGGCACGATCGCGAAGTCCCCGATACAACACAAGACAGAATAGTGACGACGCACCGTTAAACCTCACTACAAGAACCAAATCACCGCACGTGAGTAACGCGAATAACAAACATTCCACTCCTAGTACACTAAGACCCAGCGGAGCATCCGGCGGCCCTGCGGATTTAATTAGGAATGACACTCACAAATAGGTGTTACGGGGAAATGAAACAGACTATAACATGTCATGCACTTCCCAAGAGACAGACTATAAAAGCTCACATGAAACAGACTATAGTTTACAAGAAACGGACTATAGCGAGAATACACTGAAAGTGTCTACACTGAACGTCTGTGGATTAAAGCGGCGAGTTCATTATCCTGAATTTCTATCAATTGTAAAAAGTTATAATATTTTTGGTGTTGTTGAAACTAAACTTGATGAATATGACATGTTTTCCATTGATGGCTATGAATTTATTAGTAAACCGCGAAAACAAAAATATAAGAGAAAATCTGGAGGAATAGGAGTTTTTGTTGAAACCCATATCTATAGCCATATAGAAGTAATTGTTAATCAATCTGAGTATGTTATGTGGTTGAAATTGAAAAAATCTTTTACTAACCTAAAACAAGATCTGATTTTTGGAATTGTCTATGTACCACCGATGCAATCTAGATTCTTTAATTTAGACGAACTCGACATATTTGAGTCGGAAATCAGCCATTATTGTAACTCTTTCGACTATGTCTGTATCATGGGTGATTTTAATGCTCAAACGGCTGACCTTCCAGACTATACAGAAAATGATAATTTCTTGTCAGACTTTTTCGATCTAGATTCAGAAACCATAGATTACCTTGATCAAAAAACATCAATGCAAAATCTAAATATACCTATCAAAAGGATTTCACAGGATAAAAAGAAAAACAATCATGGTTATAGACTGATTGAGCTTCTTAAGAACCTCAATCTTAACATAGTCAATGGAAGGTCAACCAAAGATAGAACAGGAAAAATGACATTTAGAAATATTTCTGTGATTGACTATTGTATTGTCTCTTTACAAACATACCCTCTGATATCAGAATTCCAGGTAAAAGATGTTGACTCTCTTTTTTCAGATGGACACTCTTTATTAGATTTATTGCTTAAAATAAAGACGCAAGCTAAAGCCAAGGAAAAAGTTGTCTTTCATGAAAAACCTAAATGGAACGAAGAAACCAAATTCAAATTCAATCAGAATATTGAAAATGAAGAAATCTATAGAATATTGGACCAGATTGCTTCAAATCAAGTTTTTGTAGATCAAACGCTCATGGACAATCTTGCTAACAAGTTGTCAACATGTTTTATAGATAGTTCCACTAAGACTTTTCCGAAAAGACAAACTTTTACCAGGAACAATAACACGCATATGCATAAACCTTGGTATGGGACAGAATGTAAAAAAGCAAAAAAAGCATATTCAAAGGCAAGAAAGAAATTTAATAAATACCCATCAGAATTAAATAGATCAGTATATAAATATGCATGCAATAAATACAAAACTACAATGAATAAATATATTAATATGTACAATAAAACAAATGAGTCAAAACTTAGACATATGCAAAGTAAACAACCAAAAGACTATTGGAAAATTTTAAATAGAATTAAAAATAATAATAAAAATGCTAACCAAGCAAGCCTTGATAGCCTGTACGACTATTTTAAGGATGCAAACAACAACCTAGAACATGAGACTGATGACACCAATATTCTTAGAAATATTGACCTGACAGATGGAAACAATTTGTTAAACTCAAAAATAACCACGCAAGAAATAGAAAAGTGTATAAATAAGTTAAAAAACAATAAATCCCCAGGAATTGACAATGTCATCAATGAATACATTAAAATATCAAAAAATAAAATGTTAAAGATATACGAAACACTTTTTAATCTTATACTAGAAACTGGAATTATACCAACATCCTGGTCTGAAGGAATTATCATACCTATTTATAAAAACAAAGGAAGCCAAACTGAACCTCAAAACTATAGACCAATTACATTACTGAGCTGTGTAAGTAAATTATTTACATCAATTCTTAATGAAAGACTAAATAATTTTTTGGAAACTAATCAAATTCTATCTGAAATAGATGAAAAGGGAACTTTGAAAGCCACCGAACACGACAAATATGAAAGTACTGCAGGCTCGGTTTGATTGAGCCTGTTCATGAGCCTGTTCATGAAAACCAAGCAGGATTCAGGAAAAACTACTCAACAAGTGACCATATTTTTACATTAAACTCGCTTATTGAAATACTTAAATATTACAAGAAAAGACTTTTCTGCATTTTTATTGATTTTAGTCAAGCGTTCGATTCAGTATGGAGGGTAGGTCTTTGGACTAAAATATTAGAATTAAATATAAACGGAAATTTCTTTAGAGTCATAAAAAATATGTACGCAAACATCAAATCATGCATCTCCCAAAATGGCAAAACTTCTAATTTTTTCTTAAGCAATTGCGGGGTGAGACAAGGAGAAAACATGTCCCCGGTGCTCTTTTCTCTCTTCCTTAATGACCTTGAAAATTATTTAGAAACTAAGGGCAACTCTGGTATTCAGTTCAATAACATAGATCCTGAAATAGATATTTTTTTGAAAATAATTGTTTTACTTTATGCTGATGACACTATTTTGGTCTCTGATGACTCCCAGAAACTTCAGTCATGCCTAGATGATTTTGTAGAATATTGCAGCACATGGCATCTAAACATTAACATTAGTAAAACAAAAGCAATAGTTTTTGGCACAAGAAATGACAGAAACTTTTCATTTAAAATAAACAATACCCCAATTGAAATCGTAAAATCATATAAATATCTAGGTACACACTTTTCAAAATCTGGTAGTTTTTTAACTGCAAGAACTCATCTGGTTCAACAAGCTAAGAAGGCTATGTATCTGCTTTACAAAAGAATAAATAACATAAGTCTGCCAATAG
This sequence comes from Corbicula japonica, assembly GCA_038501625.1. Lineage (NCBI taxonomy): Eukaryota > Metazoa > Mollusca > Bivalvia > Venerida > Cyrenidae > Corbicula > Corbicula japonica. Next base: position 240,521 of record JAZAYU010000493.1, on the reverse strand, counting down.
ACCTAATCCTAAAATTATTTGATCATACAATTACACCAATTTTATTATACTCATCTGAGATTTGGGGGTATGAAGATAGCACAATTATTGAAAGAATCCATACAGAATTTTGAACTTGGAAATTTGCGAAAATCAACACCCCTTTATTGTTTATATGCAGAGTTTGGAAGGTACCCACTTAGCGTAAATATAAAAAGCAGAATGATACAATTTTGGAATAGAATTATTACTGGAAATGAGAACAAAATTTCATTCCAAATCTATAAATTCATGCTTCAACTGCCAAATTTCTCTTCAAAATGGATAACCGGAATTAAACATATATTAACAGAAGTAGGGAGATTAGATATATGGCATAATCAAGAAAATTTACAAAACATGTCAATATCAGGCACTATAAAACAAATTCTTATAGACCAAAATTTACAAAATTGGCATAATACACTTCAAGAATCAACAAAAGGTAAAAACTACTCAATCTATAAGGACAATATTAAACTTGAAGAATATTTTCTTAAACTTAATAAGCCAGATTATATCAGTCTTCTGAGATTTAGAACTAGTAACCACTTTTTTCCTTGTGAAACTGGCAGATGGCAAAATGTAAATATAGAAGACAGGACATGTTTTTTATGCAATATGAATGATGTGGCAGATGAATTCCACTACCTCCTCCAATGTCCTTTTTTCGTAGATGAACGAAAGAAATATATAAAGAAATACTATTATGCGCGACCCAACATATTGAAATTTAACAAATTATTGAATTTAAAGTCAATTAAACAGTTAAAGGAACTATGCAAGTTTATCAGGATACTTCTGTCCATAGTTAAACAAAACTGATATTCATGTATTTCTTGATCTATTTCGTTCAAACAAATTTGTAATTGATTCTTAATTATTTCAAAATGAATCAGTATAATATTATACATAAGTAAATATTGTGTAATCTTATTTTCTTATTGAAATATCTCAAAGTTGCATTCTCATAATTATGTAGATCTACTCCACTAGTTTCTGTTACAAGCTGCGCTTTATGTTTTTCCCCTTTTTTCAAATAGTTTTATTTTAACTATTTATTAAAAATGTGCAAATTATCAACAACTTATTATCTCCTGTTATTACTGTCACCATTTGTGTGTTTTGTCAATTCTTTATAACCATTCATTGATCCTTTATTTTGTTACAATGTTGCTGTTGTTTTTCCTTGTTTATTATTTTTGTTGTTATTTTTCCATTCATTGACAATCTGCAATGTAACTTCCATAAACGGCACAGCCACTGAACCATCACTTCATTTTGAAAATGTTTACACTGCTGAACATTACCACTTTTACAGATCTATTTACACGCTGATAGAAACATGATTACAATACATTCACGGAAAATATAATCCAGCATCTTTATCGTATAATCCAAAGAAATCCTTATTGTTTTTTAAACCACTTAAATCTATCACGTTAATTCCATGTACAATAAAACACAATCTTTCGAATTCACTACACGTGTTTTGACCCAGACGGTATGACGTCATTTTACACCATTGGGAAAACCCAACAGCCTGTTGCTAAAAATAAACCTACCGAAAACATTAAAGCAGCACATTCCTATAATATATATGTCTATAATTTTTATTACAGTCTATTAGAATATCTTCTTGTTGTCTTTTTTTTACGATAATAAACCTATATGATCAGTAATTTTCGTAACATTTCCCCCTTTTTCTACATCATCTTCTTTTTTTTGTTGTTGACTTTTTTGTTTGTTAACCATGTCACGTGTGAATATGTTATTTACTATGAATTGTATACTCATGTACCTGTATTTCATGGTTTGAGTTAATAAAGTATTGTTCTGTTCTGTTCTAATCTTGGATTTTCTTGAATACTCAAATGTGTCATATTCATTAAATGAATATGTTTATTTGTTTACAATTTTGTGGATGGGGTTGTTGCTTTAAACACTGTGCTTGCAAATGTCCTCGAGAATTAAGATCCTTTTAGTGTAGACCCTAGTCGCGCTGATGTGGGTCTACACTGGTTGACAGTTTAATTCGAATTTAGTTATATTACTCATTATATTGTTCAAAAGGATCACATAAACTTGGTATTTTGATGATTTGTAACTGTTAAGTTGTAAATGATAATTACTAAATTCATACAATTTTAACCATTTACTCCATATGACTTGTAATGCATGGGTGGACAGTGTAGATCCAGATCTGCTAGCAGGCCCTTGCCATCAGATCTGGATCTGCACTGTTTGCTACTTGGTAAGAATATCTATGAAATGTAATGATACCGCAGTTATGATTGTTCTAAAGAAGAGGGACTGAGCAGTAATTCATTTACAATGTGCAGAGTCTAAAACTGTATGTGCCATTCTTGTAATATTTAGTAAACATAAGCTTTATATAGGAGTTGTAATTACAGCTTGTTTTTATAGTGAAGTGGTTGTTATATTTTGATCATGTCACGGGATAATTTGATTTCAGAAAGCTTAAGTCAGTTTCTGAAATTACATCATAAAGTTGAACAAGCAACATTGTGAATGATGTATTTTGCTGATTTGTTCTCTCTTATTTTAATAGTAACAACTAAAAGTAAAATGTCATTGTTACCTCTAATGCCAGCTTTTTCTGTGACATGCCCAATATAAATCATTAGACTGGTAGACATTTTTAAATGGCATTTGTTTTTTCTAACTGAATGATTTTTGAAAACAGTATTGTGTCACCTTAGAACAAAAAAGGCATTGTCACATTGAAATAAGAAGGATTTAAACCATTATTGTTCTAAAGGAAACAGTTTATTACTGCAATACCAAAGAAAAGAAAATCTGTAGACAATGTCACAAGATTATTAAACTGAGATTAGAGACTTGTCTCAAATCCCAAGCATCTGATTGGCAGAAATGCAGTCCAGTCTCCAAATGTAGGCCCAGTCTTTATTTTGTGTTGACTGGTCTCATGTTTCAGTTTTAGATGTTAGACAATGATTTTGTCATAAATGTCAATTGTCCTTTGAAATGACGTCAAGATTTAAATAGTAAGGTATTTGGTAAAAACAAACGGTGTTTGCATATGTGGACACTTTGAATTTACCGAAAGGTAAAACTGTAGGTTGAAACAACTTTGACCAGTTTAATTAAGTGCTTTTTTATATTTATGTATTTATCAAAGAGTATCAATTCCATATTCATTACAATTGCTAGATTTTTCTCTTGTAAGGTAGTGTCTTTAGTGTAGAAACAGCACCCAAACAGTAAGAGCACAAATGTTCTTACGCTTTTGTGTCACAACATCTATATCACCAAAGGACATGTATTTCCTTTTATTTCCACCGTTTCTTTCATGTGAAAGGCTACGCCTTTGTTTTAGACAGTTTGATCATCAATTCTTTTATTTGACAGTTAAGCTCCAGTTTTCTTTTATGTCAAAACAAGGACCATTCTTTTAAAATTGGAGATTCCAGTTGAACATTTATTGTAAAAAAATGTGTATTTCTGAATAAGTGAAGGGAAAATGTTTGTGGTTTAACATAACCCCAACTTACTAAGACAAAGTTTAATGTATAAAACCCAGGTCACTATCAAGCACTTGACCTGTAAATTGGCGCTGGGTAAACTTGTATAGAAACTATTTCATTAGAGCAGAGCAATTGCCGTTCTGGTTTGCTTTTAGACAGCCATACAGTTTGCATACAGACCAGGTCCCAAGATCATAAACATGAGTTAGACTGGTCACCAGTTTTAGTTTTATGATCGTAAGCCATCGTCTGGTGAGCAGATGACATTTCAGGTTTGTAAGTAAGTTGTTGTTAAACTCGAAGCAATCAAAAACAGTGTTATATTGAGAATAGCATGGCATATTTCAACAGAAATAGGAACAATAAATCATGATGATACAATGCTGTTTCACTAATTACATTATTTACCAATATAATATAATTATCTTCACACTGTATTGATTTGCTTGTTTACTGATATTGCCTCAATCCATATAAGTGACCTGGGTCTTATACATCAAAACGAACGCATACGGGCATAATCCTGAGAAATAAGATGTCATTTAGCTACTTTTGTGTTGTTTTATTGGTATATATTATTAAGTACATCCCTGTGGTTGCTGTGAACTAACATATCATGTAAAATAACCATTATCCTTTTAAACTTTTCTAAAAAAAAATGTATATTTTAGTATGATGGTAGTGGTTGTTGCTGTGTTTTTGACTATACCCGGAATCAATGCTGAGGGGAGGTTACTCAAATTGTGAACACAGATAATTGAAGGACGTACTTTACATGAACAGAATAACTTCAACATCTGAATAACAGAATGAGTCACTTCAGGGATGAATCAACTGGTGTAAATATTGACCTCACCCCAGTGCTAGGCAGCGTGGGCATTAATATGCATTTCCCTATCCTGCCCATGAACAGGCACATTCTTACATAGCCTGCAATATGTTCATATTTGTTGTGATGGTTGGCTTTCAAAGTTCCATTTTCATCTATTTAACCCTTTGCTTCATTGCTTATATACCATGTGTGACCAGTAAAGATCAAAATCAGCCTGACAGTGTAAATTTACAGTTTGATCAGGACTTGCACTGTTCAATTTTAAAATAATTGGGTTATTTCTGACCTTAGATCAGGATCTGAATACATTGATACACTAATTAGGCCAGTCTGATATGCTGACACTCATTTCATGGTTTTACATACCCTTAAATCGTAACATTTTTAGCTCACCTGTCACGTAGCGACAAGGTGAGCTTTTGTGATCGCAATTTGTCCGGCGTCCGTCGTCCGTCCGTCCGTCCGTCCGTAAACTTTTAATTTAAACGACATCTCCTCTTAAACCCCTAGGCCAAAGTTGATGAAACTTGCCACGGATGTTCCTTGCATGAAGCTCTTCCAAAGTTGTTCAAAGAAATCAATTCCATGCAGAACTCTGGTTGACATGGCAACCTAAAGGAAAAACTTTTAAAATCTTCTTGTCTGAAACCTCAAGGCCTAGAGCTTAGATATTTGGCATTTAGCACCCTCTGGTGGAACTCTACAAAGATTGTTCAAATTATTTCCCTGGGGTCAAAATTTGCCCCGCCCCAGGGGTCAGTTCATTTTACATAGACTTATATAGGAAATCTTTAAAAATCTTCTTCTCACAAACCACAATGTGTAGAGCTTAGATATTTGGTAAGTAGCATTGTCCAATGGATTTCTACTAAATTTGTTCAAATTATGTCCCCTGGGCGAAAATCGGCCACGTCCTAGGGTTCTCTTGGTTTACATATAGTAATATAGAAAAAACATGAAAATCTTCTTAAAAACCACAAGGCATAGAGCCTTGATATTTGATATACAGCATCATCTAGTGGTCTTCTACCAAAATTATCACTTTTTTTTTACATAGACGTATATAGGGAAAACTTTAAAAAATCTTCTTCTCTAAAACCACAAGGCCTAGAACCTTGGTATTTGGTATGTGTCATCATGTAGTGGTCCTATACAAAAGTTGTTCAAATTATTCTCCTGGGGTTAAAAATGGCTCCGCCCCGGGGGTCACTAATTTTATTACATAGTGTTATATAGTAAATCTTTAAAAATCTTCTCTGAAACCGTAAGGCCTAGAGCTTAGATATTTGGTATAGAGCATCATCTAGTTACATTTTCTCCACAGTAGCAGCTTAATTTTTTAAACTTTATTTTACCAAACTTGCACAAACTCTTGCAACCATTGAGCAGTTGTTGACAGGTGAGCGACCCAGGGTCCTATGGACCCTCTTGTATATTGTTTCTATGTTGAAAACTTGGTAGGGTCTCATTAAGATAAACACTTATGTTAATAAAACAGCCATCATTCATATATAAAGTATAAAAATACCCTGATTGCTCTACTAGGCTCTCTTGATATGGGCCTAAAAAGTGAATATTTGCCAAAATCAGCAAATGACCTCTATTTGTCTGTGAAAGCCTTCATGTTTATAAAACCGGCGGTCAACCACCTGTTTGCGCTATGATACATGTATGTACCGGCCTTTACGTATAAAGTAAACCTGAATAAAAGTGCTGGAATGGGGTCTTTCCGAGAAGTAATAATAGGTTGTTAGAACTTTTCCTGGTAAGTTATATTATCGTAATGGTTTATATACACTAGTAAACTATTACGATGAGTGTGAATAAAAGAAAAAACCGAATAGGATGTTTTAGCATTCAAATTACATTGCTTGGATGTTTGCGAAGTTGGTTGGGAACGGGATTTCAAACAAAGCAATCACTTGAAAGCCACATTCATATTTTGACGATTGTGATGGCAGGATTTTTTTCTTTTTTTTACGTAGCTATCTATGTGGAAATCTTACTCTGCTCAAGATCATAAATCTAAATCTTAAGACCAGTCTCAAATTTCAAACATCTGTTTGGGTGAAATGGCGACTGGTCACTATTTCAGCCAAATAGAATATTATTATCATTTACTGAACATTTTAATAATTTGGAAAATAAGACATAGTTCATATTACATAATAAAGAGCGTTATATCGAGTCACGTACAAGTTATTGTTAAAACAAAATGTAATACAAATTCACCTGTGTGCAAATGCTGATTTGAACTTATCTTACATTTGTAACACGTTTGTCTTATTAAAATAGATGAAAAGGCAACTTTGAAAGCCGACGAACACGACAAATACGTAAATATTGCAGACTCGGTTTAATTGAGCCTGTTCATGACAGTAATGGAAATTCATATTACTGCCCACGCCGCCTAGCCCCGGGTTGAACGCAACTAATATTTACACCAATAAACAGTACAGATTTGATCCATCCCAAACGATGGTGTGTTTTAAATGCTGATATTCATATATTGTCACCATAATGCAAAAACAGTTTAAGTACCATTGAAATATGAAGGAGATGTAACGTTACTGCATTAAGGCGACAATATATTTCACTTTATATCGGATAGTTATTTGACCTATTGCACAATTTCAATCTAATTTATATACTGTCCATCAACAGGAAACTGCAATTATTAAAGTGTAGTTTTCACATTGACAAAAACTTAAAGCCACAATAAACTTGCCAAACAGCATATTTTGTATTAACCAAAACATTTTAGATTTCACCTGTATGAATAATAACACAAAAAATAAACCTTACAATAAGAAAAGGGTATTATCTTATTGATTTACAGCATGTTCTGGGCGTTTTTCGGATCATTTATTTTGTTTACAAAACAAACAGCGAATCTTTCCGAGCTGATTCTCGGCAACTCTCGGCAGGCGAAGGTCGCGTATTATACCGAATGACCTCACTGCGTTCTTACGGTCCACTTACGGAAAAAACCGATAACTTTTCGCCGAGTGATTGTAAACATTGGTTAGTAATTTTGTGGGCTACAAAAATACTATTCGGACCGGGTCTCAATGATTGGGGATTATTTGAGGACATAAATAGTTGGTCATTTATACTTTCTTTTGAAAAGGGTCAACGTGGTTCATTAATTTTCACAATGAAAAAAAAAACGTTTTGGCAAGTTTATTGTGGCTTTAAACCATTCGCTGTGACAAAATTACACAGGTACTTGTACATGTACAGCACTGATACGATCTTACAAATTCGGACCATTTACAGTATCGCTGTGCCTTTCTGTTGCAAAATAATAAGAGTTAATTTAATAATATTTGATAGAAACAATGAAATCACTCGGAAAAAAAATAATTAAAGGTCATATCAAAATATTTTAAAAACTGTCTTCGTTTTTCTTTTGACTGCAGTAAAAGTTAGTTTCTAGGTTTTTAGTAGCAAACATGATGTTGCCTAAGGTCATTTACAATAAGAATGTGATATTTGGGCAATACATCTATAATACAGGTACGTTTATACGATGTCTCGAGATGTGTCCACTCCATATCTCAAGATACTGTTTTCTGCATGCGTTCTTAGACAACACAAAGCATGGCTTGCATCCCAGAAGACAGCAAACCGCACTACCTGTAAACGATTATAAATGTTAAAATAAGTTGTATGATTTGACCACTACATGAAGTGCCCTGCAGCTTTGAACATTTTTCTGGCAATGTCTTGATTATGTATATTTTACTGACGGCATTCTAAATATTACATTTAAAATTAATGAAAAGACATATACTCAAAATGATCTCTTGAAGTGTATTAATTATGATGTGTGTCACAATGTGATATACATAAACATAATCTTTCTGTTTTCTTATAAGTTTTTGAGTGTGCCGAAACATTAAATCCTGTATTCTAGATATGTTAGTGCAGAATAATTTGCACTTAATATAATCACTTATAGCACCGTTCGGTTTACGATAATACATTTTAAAATATCATTTACCCATAATGTTTTATGTTCAAATATAATCAAAGTTGATACAGTAGTTATAAATGTTATAAATTATGATAAGTGATACACTTCAATGTATTCGCGTGACAGATTTTAAAATTTGTTAAAAAAACAAAACAATTTTGCAAGTCATCATGATTGCGACTGTTGACAAATACAATGAAATATAGGCTCTAAACCAGATTCTTTGGTGCACCAACCTCACACTTGCCTCAACAGATTCTCATATCACAAATCAAGTACATGTTGTTTTGGTTAAATAACTCCAACCCTCCCATCAGCTCAACGATGTTGCATGCAAAAGCACACAAACATATAAAACATTGAAAATCCAAATGAGCGGGTTTCGTCGGACAAATTTCGTTTAATGAAAAGTGTGAATAATTTTTAAACCATTAGCATGCTTTACGACAAACCCCTCTAAGTTTAAGTGTTTTATTTACTTGTGTGGTTGCAAAAAAAGATATATAAGTTTAAACTTATTACCACTTCACGAGAAAAAATCAACAATAATTTATGGGCTCAATCATATAATGTTGGTCCTGCCATCGTTAATTTGCGTTTTCTTATCTCTATGAATTGTTCAATACTGCAAGTGTTTGAATGTCATTGAGTAGTTCCCTGTCGAATGACAGGAACCTGAATTTCCACAAAAAACATCCAGACATTCCCCCTAAAAGCCTATATAAAACACAAGTTATGGAGCGCCAACCTACCCCGCCCACCTAAGCGGTTTCAAGATTTTCCAGCCGCTGCTTTGAAACATGGTTTTCGCCGCTAGAGCATTTCAAAGAAACTAAAAATACTGTTTACAATAATTATTACGGGATAACATAGTATCTTATTTTATAACTCGGTTGATTCGTGACTACTGAAATAAAAAACAACAACATAGTTATGAATAACTGAATGCTGGACCAATACGTCAGTTTTACTTCCATGAAGCTTTAATTACCTTTGTGAAGTATTCTTCATACATGTAGATATTGTTTAAATTATTTTATCTCCCGTTTCTAAATAAACAGCAATGACTTCCCCGGTGTTGCTCTTTGCTGGTTTTCCCTATGGTATTTCTGTATATATATTTTTCTGATAAACTAAACTGTAAGACGGTGTACAAGGGCTCGGTGTTCGTTTGATTGCGTCGGATATTGAGTATGCAACACCTGCATGTAATTGACGATACTGTTTGTGGCTTACCTTCGTTGATGAGATAAATGCTTTAAGTACGAGTGCCTCGTAGTGCCTATCTCTAACAGTTAATTTTGTTACATATACCCACGTTTCTACTAAACAATAAGAAAACAGAAATATAAATTTTATTAAGTTGACTGAATAGGTACTCAAATATTTATTATGAGATAAGATTTTTCAATAGCGTTTAATTTTTTTTATGACACGTATTGATTGTTGTAAACCTTTTAAAAGGTGTAATCGCTCGGGGAGATTAGGCGATATTCTCCTGACTTTATGGAGGGTTTGTGCTTGTATTCGTTATACTATGAAACATATTAATTAAATTAATTATGTTTAGTATTTTAGAAATAGTAATGTTATTTTATCTAGTATTGTGCATTAAGTGCCAGACTCAGCAGCCTTTCAATGTATGCATTTGGTCACATTAACAAATTTAATTGTACAACGTATTTTATTGGTGAGGATTATTTTACAGAACATTAAAATCAACAGTGTTCGAAAATTCGGATGAAAACAAATAGTTTGTTTTTCCTGCAGTTTTTTCCAACTTATTTCAAACATTTAGAACATTACCAGTTGATATTTTATTGTGTCATAAATGGATAGGACTCACACTTAAATAGAAATTGAAATGTTTTTAGATCGCCAAGTGTGTAGAAATGTCGCTAAACCTTTGGACTCTGGTTTTCCTGTTCTGTGTTGAACAGTGCTTAGGTAAGCCTAAGTGTAACTTGCTTATATTAACAACTAAAATATATCACTTATTTATAATTTAGTTGGATTCGTTTTTTCTACAGTTTTCGCTGTACCTTACTGTAATTAATAGGTTTAAAATACTGTACAAGTTAATCTGTTTCCAAAGCAAGGTAACATTAATCAACTCGTATTAATACATGATGTTTTTATTTAGGAAATGCAGGACTTGCTATATCGGGAATAAAACTAGAAGGTGGCAGTGGTCCATACGAAGGGAGGGTAGAAGTAAACATCAATGGTGTATGGGGAACAATATGTCAAAACAACTTCGATATCAATGATGCAAAAGTACTATGTCGGATGATGAATCTCTCGTAAGCAGTATCTCTAAAATTTATCTTTTTTAACGTAATACATGTAGCAGCATTTAACCTCAGTTGCGAATAACTTTAATTTTATCTAAATCCTAAATTACTTATAAAATACAACCGAAAATGTTTGTATGTGAAGTTCTTATACGTCTAATAATGCTATGTGAACTTAGATACATTGTGCTTTTTTCGGTGTTTTGAAATTCCTTATTTAGAGTGACGGCCTTTTTTACGGGAGCGCACTATGGCGAAGGAATCGGGCCGATATTTGCCGATAATTTACAATGTAACGGATACGAAACACATCTAGAACAGTGTTACTTTCAACCAAACATTGGATGCCAGCACTCCCAGGATGTTTCTTTGATCTGTACCGGTAAGGTTCCTTATTTGTTTCCTGAAACGATAAGAATTTGGTCTACGGGTAAACGCATGCGTCGTTCTGCGTACTAAAATTTAAATTCACATAATCCCTTGTACACACGTCGTATTATGTGTATAAAGATAATTAAAAGCGTTTGCTCATTTCGAATGACTTTGAAATAAGAACGATTTACATAGTAGAAATTAAAAATTATCACATGTTTTGTTACCAATTCTTGTATTTGAATCGAAGAGAATAACATAGATGTGCATACAAATTCGGAGAACCCTCTCACATCACGGGCTGCCTAATATGACCAAATTTGAATTTAGTTTAAATATCCAATAATTGAAAAGTTATACAAATTTCAGTTGAAGCCTTGGTGTTAAAAGTTTAGGTTTGCTAACCGATTTCTTTTTAGGTTAGTTTTGTATATTTTCATTTTTTTACCCTTGCTGTATTGGCAATTACAAGAAAGCTCTCAGCATATAAATGATCAAACACCGTCGATGGAAACTAAAAAAACCATATGTTCAAGCAAAACTTATCTTTTAAATGATAATAATACTTTTAGAATACCAAGATGTCCAAGTACATGTAATATGAAATAGATTATAAATCTCAACTTGAAGTTTATTAAAACTCTTTACTTTCATCTGATTCAATACGCATTTCATATGTTCAACATAAGAGAAAGAACATTACAAACATTTCAAATGTCAAACCATATAATGTACTGACAAAGTCATTCCTGAAATAAGTAATACTAACTTTGTCTTATCACAACAAACGATTTTGATACCCATTGAATTAAACAAACCTTACGAACCACTAGAGTTTGGAAGATTCCCCGATTCTATTTAAATCAAGTTCAACAAGAAAGGAACCAACACACGAAACTTTATGACAAGATATAACAAAAGGTGACACACACCCACCCATTTGTAACACATAAAAACACTGTCTTTACTATCAGATTATTTAAACAAGCAGTTTTTTAAAAAAAAGTCGACAAATTTATCACCGTCTGTGACTCTTGCAGTTAGTGAAGAATACATGTATATTATTAGACTGTTTCGTTCTACTTAAGTAGTTAGATAACAATATTACTTTATTAACTTGTATAACTGATTGTTTTTATAGTTGTATTTCATTTGCTTTTATTCTAACTGTTATTTATTTTTGGCATGATTGTGTTAAATATTACCCCTGTTTCTAGAGCGTGTGTGGAGCATGCGGATAAAGCATGTTCTCCCATTAAAAAAAACACACGTGCGGATATAGCATTTACCCCCATTTAAAAAACATACATGCGGATATAGCATTTTCTCCCATTTAAAAAACACACGTGCGGATATAGCATTTTTCCCCATTTAAATAACACACGTGCGGATATAGCATTTTCCCCCATTAAAAAAACACACGTGCGGATATAGCATTTTCCCCATTTAAAAAACACACATGCGGATATAGCATTTTCCCCCATTTAAAAACACACGTGCAGATATAGTATTTTCCCCATTTAAAAAACACACATGCGGATATAGCATTTTCCCCCATTTAAAAAACACACGCGCGGATATAGCATTTTCCCCATTAAAAAAAAAACACACATGCGGATATAGCATTTTCCCCCATTTAAAAAACACATGTGCAGATATAGCATTTTCCCCATTTAAAAAACACACATGCGGATATAGCATTTTTCCCCATATATAAAGCACACTTTGAGATATTCAGACTGAGTAGGCTATATTTTATCTCAGTAGATCTCGAAATCATTCGTAAAATTATCGAATCATTAAGTAACTATTAAATGCCTTTTTGTAGAATGTGGGGAACTAGAATATAAGTCAGCATATCCAATATCGGTTTCACATGATGGTACGAAGCTGTATGTCGGATGTGACATAGTTCACCAAGACGAGCCGTTTGTATTTCATTGTGATTCCAGTGGGGAGTGGTTTAGTGATGAATGCAAATGTCTTCGCTTAGGTAATCGACGTGCATGGTTAACGTGATCAGTTTTAAATTTAGATAAACATTTTCTAAGATAAGAAAGTAAAACCTATTTTTACATAAATGACTTATAAACACTGCATTGTGATGAACGTCCCGGTTTAATTGTAAAATACAGTGATATGGTAACTGATAACAGCAATAATATAGTCATCTCATTAAGTATACCGAATATTGATTTTGTATTAACTTTGTCAGAGATTGATGACATTCGGTTGGCAGACGGTGTCGGTTGGTATGATGGGCGGGTAGAGATCATGATGAATGGAACTTGGGGAAGTATTTGCAAGACAGACTTTACTGATTATGAAGCTAGAGTTGTTTGCAACATGCTTGGTCTTTCGTAAGTTTCATTGTTAGGCGTTCATAAAACGGCTATGCGGACGTTTAGCGTAGGAAATATATGAACTCAATAAAACACAAATATACCAGGATATTAGAAAACATAACAAGTAGTTTTAAATGTCCAATTGAACGGTACGTATCATTTTATGACCACGATTAAGATTAATTCGTTTTCGACCTATATTTTTTAATTACGCAAAATGTGTATCGGTTGAGGATCTTCACATTATTTAGATAACAAAGTTCAATTTAATTTTATAATCCGCTTTGTGTATTTTATGTGATAATTTTGACTTTTCCCTGTAAGAAGTTGCAGCTTTTAAGAAAAAAACAACAACACTGGTTAATATTTCGATATCGGTCAAACTATGTGCTTTTTGTTCAACAACTCTACTGCAATATTTACGTTTTTGCTCACAATATGTAATTATCAATATAGTCTTCTAATTTTTGTTGCGTTATTTCAAGAAATAATGAAAAATATCGAATGAAAATTTTTCTTATGACGTGGTTCATTTATGCATTCTAGGTACCAGGAATTACAATATACAAACTGTTATGGAGGACACAATGAACCAATTCTCATCGGCAATGTGAACTGCTTGGGAAATGTGTCTCATCTTAATAATTGCACGTACCGTCATCGACACCAATGTACACACGATAATGTTGTTCATGTTGTGTGCAAAAGTAAGAAATTTCTCAATTTATTTCAATGCAAATATGGAAATATAAATCTACACTTAATAAGAAAGGTCACCGTTACCTGAATACGATTTGATGATCGACTTTTCATCATTTAAGGGATCAAAATAAAGATTAAAAGGTTATTGCAGTGGGTATGTGTCATTCTGTTGAACTGGTATAGATTTTTTAAAACTTGAGAAAAACATAACTTTCCTCAAGAGAACCAGTGACGTCACTAGTATAGATCTTCAATTGACTTTCGATTAAAAAAAATCTATTGAACAAAAATGGAATAATCTGATCTTTTTTCAACTTTAGAAAGTTTTCGCAATTATTTTCTATTACATTTTAAGTTATATGTAAGCATAACGCTGTACTATGAGGTCCGCTAAACAATTTGCATTTTTACCGAAAAACAAAACGAAATGGCGGACGACAACAAAAGGTGGTATCACGGCCGATCTGTAAATACAGACATACATCAACGGAAAATGTTCGTATCAAATTCATGGAAATTTCTTTGAAGTATAATAATTTCTTTTGTTCTGTAGATATATCATTGAACATTACTGGTGTTCGCCTCATGGACGGAACAGGACCAAACCACGGAGAAGTTGAAATTAAAGTTGATGACACTTGGGGACCTGTTTGTCAGAATTTCATAAACAGTTTTAGTCTCAACTCTTTTTGCCGTATGATTGGTTTAAAGTAAGAAAACTTTTTTAATAAGTTTGATAGAAAATTGCTAATAGTTAGTAATTTAAGGTTGTGTTGTCTTTATCCTGATTTTATCCAAAAAAAATGTCAGTTGTTCAATGTTTAGGTCTGAAATAATATTTATTAAAGTCGATATTTGACCCTTTATTGTTACTTTTTGTAATTTGAACTCGCGAGCTAATAACGTGTCGGCTGGCCCCTCTCAATTATCACTTCCTTTGTAAGTCAATTATCGGGTCATTGTTTATTCGACAACTCTAATTGACACGGGATCAAAATGATTCATCTATCCGGACCATGCATAACATAATTTGCATGTTAGTTGCGTACCCAATATATGTTCAGGAGTGTAAATTTATTGTAAAACAATTATTTAAACATTAAAAAGTTTTTACGTGTCAAAATATACTGAATGAGATGACAACGATACTGTTTGGTAAGACATGACCTGTCCTGACCTAAATGTTCGGATGAAATTGCCATTACCGTTTTGAAAACAACAACAACAACAAAAAACATAAAAAATATTCCAAAAGAAAGTCGACAGTATTAACGAAGTTTATTTACTTTATGAATATTATTATTTAATACCAGAAATTTATATTAAAAAGCGATACGGGCAACTAAATACAAAGTGTAGGTCCATTCGGATATTAACACGTTTCGGATACGAATGTGAAACTATATGGCTAAATTAAGCTTAGGTTTTGAATTCGCGAACTGGCCGAGCGCAAAATAAGCGAAAATTAAGCCACTACTAAATAAAATGATACCACAGTAAGCAAAACCCTCTTTATGAACAAAATGAAACGCTACCAACAAATTATTCTAAAGCGCACAGCACTCGAGTGTTTGACCCATGTTGAGTTGATAGTTTTGATAATCTTTTTGGTTACTGTATAAGTACTAATATTGGCGGGGGTTTAATTTTGGCGATATTGGCGGTCAGAGTCAGTTGCGCCAATATAAAACTCCGCAATTAAAAATCCCCGTCAATTTTAAACACCGCACATTTAATAACATGAAGGTAGATAACTGTTAAACACTATTAGATATTTTGTCGCAGTTTCCTTCCTTGATGAAGAAAGATTGTTGAATGTTTCTAAATTATGAATATTCTTTGAAACCTGAATACAAACTTAAAAAAACACAAAAAAACGAGTACACGAATTTGTTATTTATTTTCTTTAGACATAGCCAGAAGGAGTGTTATTTGGCGCGTGTCGTCCATTCCTTTCAGCGGCACTTGTTTTGAACTTGAAAAAAAGCATTTTAGAATTATAGTTTTTGTACAAGTAGTAAATTAAATCGAGTTTTTCAATATCTTACAGATACCCGCTTTAAAATAATTAAATAATATTGAATCGAACGAGTATGTAAACTTATAATGCGTCAACAAAAGGAATATAATTGGAATATCAAACAAAGCAATCAAGTACTGTATTATGTAGCTGCGATAATGTTTTCACACTTAAAATTTAACAATAGAATAACTGCGACGTTTACCTTTAGCCATGAATAAATTACTGACAGTAGTATTTCGACAGCTTATAGCAAACTTCAAATTTTAAAGGATATGCGAGGTTATATGCAGCTTATAAATAGATCAAAAGATCAAATGATGTTATCATAAGTTTTGGGAGACAAGCTTTTAAATCAATTCTATTCACATTTTCACAATAGATATAAGTATTCCGGAAAAATGTATTTATATGTATAAGGTTTTGTCATATGATACTGATATGATATGGCTTTGATTTTCGCTGTGCTTATGAGTGTTGTTATATAAATAGTTACAGCTACTCCATGTATTCGAATGTGTATGAATACACAAATCACCCACAGCCGAAACTGTTAAGTTCCTTTCGTTGCGAAAGCGAAGCAGAGGATATCAGCA
Source organism: Corbicula japonica (assembly GCA_038501625.1). NCBI lineage: Eukaryota > Metazoa > Mollusca > Bivalvia > Venerida > Cyrenidae > Corbicula > Corbicula japonica. The sequence continues at coordinate 223,854 of JAZAYU010000493.1, read as the reverse complement.
ACTGTTCGTATTATTTCCCAAGCCGATGTTACTGCAATCCATACGGTTATATTTTACTACTCTGTACAGGTTAAGTAGTTTTCTTAGTAATTAATGATTATTATTTTAAGTGGTACTATAATTGTTTTAAAAAGAAATTTTCTTAGAGATGAAATAAACTTGCGCTTAATAATTATTAAGGAACGATTCTGAAAGCTGCCTCATACTGAGACTTTTTATTTAGTAATTTACTTGAATAGCGCATGGGAAAATCATGATGGATTCAGAGATTCCCGACCATTGTTATATTAACATTTACCTAGATGTACATGTATAACCTGATCAGGAGGGTGTCCTTTTTAAAACTATGATTATACAACTAGCATAAACATGTTTGTGTTCTGCGATTCAAAGATTCGAGTTGTTAAATAATTAATAAAAAGCAGAGAGCATGACAATTATACTTTAGTTTTCATTTTCAGCAATAAATTAAGCTTTATTTTAGACTAGATCCAGTTTATTGATGAGCAGCCATGCAAAGTGCTTATTTCTAAACTTAATGAAGAGCATTTTATCCTACTTACCTTATGCAAAGAACAGTGCACTTTTAATGTTTAATGTTTCATACAAATAGTATTTTTTCTGAATTATAGATATTGACCCTAAAATATTAATTTTAATGTTTTTAGTGTCCTATTTCATATTGGGATGAGTAAATACCAGAAAATGCACTCTTACAACTGCACTTGCCGTCATTTTGCTTAAATTTGTTAGTGTAAACGGAATATACAACTCGAACGTAGTTTACAATAAAAATATCAAGAGTTGATAAAGTGCTGACTGAAAAAACGACAAAGACGAAACCTACAGTTTTATATGTAGATGAATTCGAACATAAAAATTGCAATCTACTGTAACAAAACTTAGATTAAATTTGCAGTCAGGTATAACATTAAATAAAGTAAATGACATTGTATATTTCCCAGAAAATAAGGAGAGATTTCAAACGGGATGTCGGGACTCGATGTTCTTCTGAATCAGTAGATTTAAATCACTTAACTATACATGAAGCTTATTTAGTTAACCACAAGTATACGTTTCTCGGTGACATATAAGTCATGTTTTACTTAATTATGATTATGTTTAACGATTTATTACTTAATCAGCTTATAACGCTAAATCTTTAAATTTAACCTAATTATTATGAATAGATAGATAAAATCTTTTGGAGTTCACCCAGTGCATTTAAATGACTGACCAGGAGCAAATTTGAAAACACATGCTGTACAGTTTAATTTTTAAACTTAGATATTTTAAAACAATATTTTCGTCCTGATAATGACTAGGCACATTAAGCATTCCATTTGAAATCATCTGCATGAACACAGCCGATTGTGAAATCAAGAATGATAACTCCTGTTTGAATATTTTTAGTTATGCTTCTCTCAAATGACTCGAATATGAAATTTATGTATGCTTATAACGTCACACACTATTTTCGAAGACATCCAATTTTATAGTTTGGTCTTTAAATAATACATTATTCATTGTGAAAATTAGTCACTTAAGTTTGTTGAAGCGAGACCAGTAAACTCTACAAATAACACTTTCATATTCACCTTCTTTAGCTTGCGGAGTTCCATCAATTGCTAACGGACGAGTAGTTACCCAGGGCTTAACATCTACAACTGTAAGTGCACAGTGCAATACTGGGTATACGCCACAAAGTATAACATTGACCTGTTTGGAAAATGGCACATGGGTAGCAGATCAACCTTGCAATCCAATCAGTAAGTATTAATGGTGTACTAGCAAAACTTGTGTCAATGCGTTTTATAGATTAAATATTTTGTGACGAAACAAATGTCTTCATGAAGTGGAATACGTTGTGCATCTTGATATGTATTGCATTGAATTATATATTTTTATGCTAATAGACGAAAATAAAGGTGTTAAAATATGTTAATTAGGGGTGGCAGCACACAGAAGACTCTGCCTTATATTCAAGCAAAAAAGCAGAGCGGAACAGAGAGCATAAACGAAAATCTGTCTTCGTTTTTTAAATGCCGCAAGAATGTTTATATATAATTAAGAATTTACATTAACAGGTAGATGTATTGCGTTGTGTATGATTTAACATGAGTTTAAATTTTCAAATACAACGGCATATATCCTTTTCTTTCGAATGTGACTGTTTGTAATAAGAACTGAATAAATCGTCTGAACTGAACGAAAATGTAGCCACTGATGAAAACAAGTTTGCAATGAAATCGTCTGATATCCAATAACTATTTAAATGAAAAGTGGTATACGTTAATTTATCCTTTTTTTTCTTTTGAACTGTTGGAATCACCTTAATCTGTTGTTAAAATGTGTAGCAAAATCGAAATTGTAATTATAATTGCCATGTCAGATATTGTTATGGTAAATAATCTTGCATTTACAAAATTCTTGCCTGACTGAAATAATTAACTTATGTATTGTGTGTTTATATAAAATATAATTAGAAATTATAAACACGACATATATACTCCCATTCATAAACACGACATATATACTCCCATTCATCCATCCCTAAAACTTGTTGTGTCGAATATAACACATTTGTATGTATTTGCCTCATTTTCTCATTACTAATAGCATTTATATAAGGCCTTAACTCTTTCTTATTTTAAATTACAGCTTTTCCCCTGAACATTGCTGGCATAAGGCTTAGAAATGGAAGAAGCGTGTACCACGGACGTGTCGAGCTTTTAGTTGATGGTGTTTGGGGAACAATCTGCAATTATGGTTTTGACTCCAACGATGCACGTGTAATATGTCGAATGTTAGGATTCAAGTAAGCACCTTATTTAAATAAAATGTCTACATTACAAGAACAAAGTATTTTACGAAACTAAAAGTTGCAAAAATCATACGACAAAACAGTTCTGTACAGCTGTGTTAATTAATGATTAAAGTAAGATTTGTTTTGCTATAACTTTTACCATATTTTTAGCACTTTTTTACTTGTTTTTCAAAAAGAAAAAAAACACAACTTTTTCAAAAACATCTTGGAATAAGATAGATACTTTTGAAATACATACAGTACTGAAAAAGCATATCATTGACAATTTTGCCCCTTCCTGTCCGCTCAACACTTGTACATACAACTACTCTGATTCCATTCCGATTTCTATCCAATTCCACCTTATTTGCGCTCGGATGCTTTTGTTCCGTACAATCTCTCAATATCCTTTCTGTTCTAGTTATTTCGATCATTACTTTGATCGGTATTAGTGTAAAGGAACTCCGATAACGAACAAAATATTAAAAGAACACTTTTCATCTTTTTTAAAATATTATACTTGTCAATACTAAGAATTCATTAAATCAAAAGAAATTGAAGAACGTCTGTTGAATATGCACTTCTTTAATGAAGTGACTATAATAAAACATGCAGTCTTCGTTCTCCATAAAATGCGATGAAGTATCTTTAATAAATATGAATGGTTATCCATATAAATGTTACATTACATCTTTGGCGTGGATGTTTCTTTAATTTGAAACGGATAAATATTGTTTAATTAGCTGAATTTAATTAAGTTTTATTTATTTATCGTTGAACACGATTCTGTTATTGTTAGAATTTACGGCCGAATAGTTTACATAAACTAGTAGTTTATTCGAGTGTTCGGTAGAAAGAAGAATCGATTTAGTGATATACTCTCTATATAAGCAATCCGCTGCGATTCGGTCATTGCGCTCCGATTTTTCCGCTTGTAGGAATCAAGTTAAACTGATTTGTTCGATTGCATTCCAGTTTCAGTCCGATACTCCGACGACAGGCGGGCATTGGAGTATTTCAATCTGTAAACCCAGAGGGCATGCTTTCCTCTAACAGTTCCTGTAGTTTTGTTGTTGTTTTTTTTGACCATGTAATGCCTCCTTTGTCTATCGCCAATTCGTCTTATCATTGGTTTCATACACTTAAATTTCTTCTGATTTCTTGGTTAAAAATGGCAATGTGTGCTATTTTGCATATGACTTCTCTAAATCATCTCAGTCTACTATTGATAATTAAAAGATCCAAACAACTAACATGATTAAACATTGCAACATTTACAGTCTATAAGAGTTTATTAACAATCAGCGTTATTGATAAAAAGCTTCGATGACTTTTTTGTCTTTCAGCTATAAGAACTTCTACAGACGTTACGAATACGTGTATCAATCGAACATTTTCGTCAGCGATTTAAATTGTAATGGAACCGAAACCCACGTCAACAACTGCTCATACGCTGTTCAACATTATTGCAATAATAGATATATATACATCGTTGGGGTTCTTTGCGCAGGTATGTCTAACTAGTAAAACTGCATATATTTTGATGTATGTGCGACAAGGCACGACGTTGATATAAGGATCTCGTAAAAAGGTGAAATATGCATATCAGGAATGGTCACATCCAGCAGACACAGCCTTGTACATTTGATGCACATACTGTTATTTTTTTCTTCATACTTATCATGCAGACGGTGAATATCATGAACTAATGCCGCAAGGAGAAGATTCCTTACAATTCGATTGAATCTATCACTGCGTTATGGCTTAAACCCGAAACATGTCTGCATTTAAACACTTTTATACGTAAAAAATATTGTGTGGCATCGACTTATGATTTATCCTGTTTTGATTGCTAACGTGTTGTCATGAGAGGCTTTTGCCAAAATGATATTGTAAACTTTTTGTCCTGGAATTGAAACCACAGTGGCATAATTCTTTAAGCAGATTGTTCTCATTACATGCAATATGGACATGAATTGTAGAAGAGTTTATGAAAGTTCTGAGTTTTAACTTTTATTTTAGAGGTTTTCCGGCGCTCGGGACAAACTAACGTTAAGTAAGATACAAAGAGTTCTACAGTGCCAGCACCCTTTATTTTGCTCTCAATTACTAGAGCAACTTCTTTAAACACGCAATATATTTTCTAATTTCTGTAGAAAAAAATTATATATGCATATCAGGAATCGCCACCCTCACAAAACACAGCCTACCCACGCAGCAAAAAAGAAGAGAGGACGAGAGAGAGTGAGCATGTTTGTAATAAGTATGTCAATTCAAATAGGACACCACAAACAATTAACGAAAAAGAGATCCTTTGGGGATACCGCCTTAGAACGGTCAGTGGTAAATCCAATTGCCACTGGGGGTTTAAACCAGGTTCTAGGGTGCACCAAACTCACAGGTTTTCAAATCACAAAACAAGCACAAGTTTTCTTAGTGAAATAACTCCGATCCACCCATCAGCTTAGCAAAGATATTGTTTCTTGATTACAGAAGAGGAGCTTAACGTTAGTTCAGTGAGATTAGCAGGTACCAACGGGCCATACCACGGACGTGTCGAATTAGAGGTGAACAATACGTGGGGAACTATATGTGGCAACAGTTTTGACTACTTTGGTGCAAACACTATATGCAACATGCTTGGATTGAGGCAAGCTTATTATTGTTAGTTTAAAATTATATTGTCATGATGTTTATTTTAATGATTGAATTTGGGAGAGGGGTACACTTTTACAGCTGCCACAAGAACTAACACGCTATGGTAACTGTGATATTGGAAAAAAAAAACAAATGGAATATTGACAGCATTATAACAGGGAAAATATGAGATTTTGCAGGCTGGGTTTGATCGAGCGTGTAAGATGGAGGTAATGAGAATGGTTTGTACCTCCCAGCGTCGGAATGAACGCATTTAAATATTTAAACAAGTAATCTGTACATTTTTATCCATCCCAAAAAGTGAAATATAAATATTATACACATTAATATTCATCAGGATTTGCCACACCCAAAAACACCACGCAGCCAAAAAGAAAAGAGGAAAAGAGAGCATTTGTTTATAAGAAGATTAATTTCAAATAAGACACAACAAACGAAGAAAAAGAGAACCTTAGGGTTTACCGTCTTGGAGCGGTCAGTGGCAAATTAGGTTTAAATCAGGGTTTAGTGTCTCACATTCGCCCCAACGAAATGTCACAAGTACAAGTTGTCTCGGTGAAGTTACTCCAACCCACCAATCAAAGAATATAGATAACCTATACTCTTGTTTTATAGAAATTTTTGAATTAGATAACACAAAGATATTGTTACTTGTAATTTCTCACAGGTTGTTTCTTTATTTAACAACATTTTTAACCACAATCGCAGTAACCAGTATTACAAATATAACGCCTTTTACGGGGAAGGAAGTGGTCCAGTATACATCGACTACCTCGTGTGTTCTGGTGATGACTGGCCGAGAAAGTACCATATCGAAGACTGTAGTTATGTAACCTATCCAACGTGCACACACGAACGTGATATATCAGTTATATGCTACGGTAATTATTATTATATATTTGTCACTTTATTCTGTACCTATGTCGTCCAACAAGTATTTAAATTACGTCAGATGCACAAAATAAAGAAGGACAAGCCGTTTAATCGTGTTTTATCTTAACCATATTCAGACATGAAGTAAGAGTTGTTTTGCGTTAAAAATAATCTTTTTGCGTCGTGAAAGTTTGTCAATTTGCCGTTTGCATTATTTTTGTATTTCTGTAACTTCTCGAAAAATTGTCTTGGAAACTATGTTAGGTCTTTGATTTTCATGTCTTTATCACTTGTTCACATGTATTACTTTGCGGCTATAATTTTGTTATATGCTATTTTACGCCAATAAAGTTTATGTTATATTATGTTATTTTACAAGAAAACCTGCTTGTGTTGAAATTAAATTTTAAAAGTTTAAACTGTTTTTGAAAATTTTATTTGTAATGACCTTACATGTAAATTGAGAGTTTAACTTACAAAGAGCAGTTTCCAGATTACGGTCATGTTGTTTAAACTTTTTTTTCAAATATAACGTCGTATTAATGCTTTCAGCAGAAAGCAGAATAAATAAAGTTTGTTTGTGTTTAGTCAAAATTACGTATTGTGTTGGGTTGGGTTGTGCACTGCATTACATTGTGTTGTGTAGAATTATATTTTGTTGTTTTATATAGTGAGTATTGTGCTATGGTGTGCTATGGTATACTGTATGTTCTCTTTTGCGTTAAATTGTAATTTATTGCATGTTCTTCTATGGAATTGTGTCGTTTTTCATTGTATTGTTCTATATTGTAATGCGTTATATTGTTATGCTCTGATTTGTTTTGCATTGCAATGCCTTTCTTATAATTGCAATAAAGTGTATTTTACCGTATTTCTGTTGCATATGAAATATCATAAATAAACATTACTGTACATAACATTTATTGTGTGTATGTCTTCTAAAACATGAGTTCAAACTTGTTAAGCATGTTTACTTTTTAGGACCTCGTTTAAATATATCCGACGTCAGACTGGCCGATGGGACTGGACCATATGATGGGCGTGCCGAAATTCAAGTTAACGGTGTTTGGGGGACAATTTGCGATTCATATTTTGATATAAACGACGCTGATACGTTTTGTAGAATGCTCGGGCTGCGGTAAGTTAAACACTGAAAGTCTGTAAAGGAAAGTCATAACAAATCTTTCATTCGTTTATCGCAGGGAAGTTTTCCCGTTAAAGTCCCGTTAAAATAATAAAATTATTATGAAAATAAAATTAAATATTTAAAAAATCAACTTTTAAATAAACGAGATAATTTTATGTGAACTAATAAATAAGATAAATGTTGTAACTCATATGCAAGCAAATAATTCAGGCAACTGAGTCAATGATATTTACAACAGTTATACCCGACATATTCAGGACCGAGTTGGTTGCCATCAGACGTTTTTTAAAACTGCGCAACAAACAATATAAAATACTCTAAAGTTTGCTGAAAATGCATTAATCATAATTTACTGAATGCGCAAAATACCAAATGGGATTTGTTGAGCGTAATTCGTTATCTCGTTTGTCATGAAGTTTGTAATAAAGTATTTTAATTAGAACCAGATTCTTTGCAATCAAAACGCTCACTATGAAAACAATTTTTCGATTCGTTTTATTCAAAAGCATTTCATCTGTCGTTTTATAAATAGAGGCGCACAGTACTTCACAGGAGCAACGCATGGAGAGGGAAACGGACCTATCTATATTGATGAATTGTTCTGCGATGGTTACTACGGTGATCTGAGCGATTGTCCGTACTTATATTTGAACTCGTGCAGTCATGCTAGAGATGTCTCCGTCGTGTGTAATGGTAAATATTTTTGAAAGCCTAAACATGACACATGCGTGGTTTTGGCATATACGTGTTTTTCCTTATAACTATCTTGCATGAGTGTGAGGTGAAGATGGAAAAATCTGTCACCGAGGGGGAACTGTTTTGCGGGAACGAGGCTCTGCCGAGTTCCCGCCAAAACAGTTCACCCGAGGTGACAGATTTTTCTATCTTTACCGAAGTTCCCATGCAAGATACTTTTTCTTGCATATCTTTTACTATTCTTAACATTTGTGTACATGTTTACAAACTAAATTGTGTTCCTTACGTTAAAATATTGACGTAAACGTAAACCTTATTTTCTAAATGACGTCACTAACTTGAATAAATGACGTCAGATATTTGAAAACGTGACGTCAATCATGTAGCACGCGTGTTATCTTTTCCCTAGGGAAAAGATAAGATTTTCTTTCCCCGGTAAATCTCGTGGAAATACTTATTTGGTATGCAAGAAATTGTTTTGAGGCCTTGATCAGTAAACAATTACATGTTTTTAATTATGGAAAAAAGGTAATGGTCACACTCAGGACCTGACGAAATGATAATTATTTAATATGATCGATTTTAAATAGACAATGAAAATGAAGTTAAATAATATTACTGCTGCACTCTAATCGAATGCTGTTCAGGATGGTTATATTTATTTTATCATTTCATCATATGTGATAGGTTCAAATGTCTTTACTCTTTCAGAGTGCGGAAAGCCCGAAATCTACTACTGGGACGTTGGGTATTTCAGCTACAGCGGAACAACTCTTTATGCTGATTGTGCATACTACAAAACATATGTTGGGACACTTGAGATGACCTGTGATAATAAAACAAAAACATGGATTACTGAAGGCGAATGCCAAGAATACAGTAAAATTATCATATATAAACTAAATTTATAATAAGATATTTCGTTAACTACTAGTCTCGATACCACGTTTTGTACCGTGTAAGAGTTTGGTTAATCACTGGGTCTTCTCCATAGAAATGCCTTTACGTAAAATGTGGCTTTTTCACGACGAATCTTGCGTGAACAACAATGGGGTCAAATAGCATTTTATTTAAATTGATGATTGTTTAAAGAAACGATAATATAATTTGTTATAATTATTATTTCCTGAAAAATGGTGCATGCCAGCTTTTTTCGGTGTTCATGATCGGCTTGACTATCGCTTGTTATCATTTATAGAAAGGGAGAGAAAAAAAGATAATAACTTCGATAAAAACTTCATTTTAGTTCAATCCCAGTATTATACAATATATGTGCTTCGCAGCAATCATTTTTCACTTTCACAGAGTATCCCTTGGACGTCATGGATATTCGTCTCGTAGGAGGGGGCTTATTGACAAAAGGTCGTGTTGAATTGAAAGTGCTGAACAGATGGGGCACCGTGTGTGATCATTCGTTCGGAAATCATGAAGCGAACACCATATGCAAAATGTTAGGTTATTGGTAGGTTTCTGTTTTGTTTTGTCTTATATGCCAAGAAATATGCATTAAGTGTTTTTGCATGCTGCTGAATAATAGATAGAACTTCAATTTACCAAATAAAATGGGTTTTAACAATTCTTTTCTTATTTTATCAACAAACAAGGAATGCAACCGAATAAAGTTTGAAAACCGAAATTATGAATAATTTATGCTATTTTGTAGGCCGGCAACAGAGTTCTACAGCGGAGCATTCTTTGGTGAAGGATCTGGGCCTATTTTTGTTGATGATCTGCAATGCACTAGTGGCTCTGTACATATAAACAACTGCACGTATGTTACATATGATAACTGCGAACACTCGAACGACGTTTCAGTAGTGTGCAATGGTAAATCACACAATTTATTTGTTGACAAGTGTAACCTTATTGGCAACATAGCTTTTACTTCATTCCATCAAACCTTCGTTAAATATATTTGATCAAATTGTATACATTTCCAGTCTCCCTTCAGAGATTTTATTATTTGATCGGTACTTTCTTTTTATATGAATATTTATTTTGTGGATTTATATGGGTTAGTGCTATCGATATTGCGGTTCTATTTTTGATTTGAGGATATATCATTATTTTGAAAAAATGTCATTTCGATAGATAATCTCGAACAATCAACCAAAACGCTCTAGTGTGCCTTAATGAAGGTCGCTAGTTGCAAGCATTGTAGTCGGTTAAAGCATCATTGTCTTGGTCCTTAGGTGCGATAAACACTTTTCCTCTTTCCCGAAGGTTCTGGTTTATGTTCTAGGTATTATATTTTGTACATATTATAAACTTGTTCTCTGTCTTTCTCTCCCTCGCTCTCTGAATAAAATAGATAAATTGCGATGTTCTGTTTTCTCTGTGTATCTGTGTGGAAAAAAACTGACAGGTGTTTCTTTTTTCAGATTGCGGTGACCCAACACCGGAAAATGGCATCGCAAAATATAACGGGTCATATTATGGAGCAGAGGCTGAAGTTAGTTGTAATGCAGGCTACAAATTAATTGGGCAACCTGTTATTAAATGCGAACTCAGTCATACTTGGAGTGATTATCCGCTTTGTAAATTAATCGGTAAGATGAGCTTCTGACACTGGTTTAATTCAATCTATGAAACATAGTTCGAACTTAAACAGTTCACATTTTGATTCATTCTAATTAGTTGGGAACATATGTTAGTGAGCCTGGCATCTTAAACGCAGATTAATACTATTAACAGCGGCGGCGTATGATCTGCATAAAAATAATTCGTGATTTTCTTTTAGGAAAACAATGTGGGTTTGACAGCCTGGACATTTGCGAATATCTGCCTGCGTAATGCAGATAGCGCAGATATAAAAACAAAATTACAGAAGTTACCTGTAAACTGTTTCCTGGCATTGGTGTAAAATATTATGAGTTCAAATAATAAACAAAACTGACTAACTTCTTTTTCAGATTGTGGAAATCCTATACCAGAGGACGGATCCGCTAACTCATCATTAACTACCAATGGTTCAGTCGTCGCCATAACCTGCAACGCTGGTTACAATATATCCGGAAGTGCGATCATCACCTGCATGGAAAACGAAACATGGTCAGATATGCCGACATGTATAATTATAGGTATTGGATATTGATTTCCTATATCTAAATTAATCTAATAGAAATAGTGTAATGTGTTTATCAGAAAAAATAAACTCATTGAAATCATAGCCACAAAAATATAAATCATAGTAAAAATAATTATTAATTTTAAGTAAAATAGGAAGTAAATGAAATTATCCATTTCAAAGTGAGATGCTTTCCTAGTATGTATGTCATAACAACGGGAATTTGCTTAGGCCAGATTGAAACTGTGTTTGTGGTCTGTTTGCGTGTAAGTCATTCGGATATTAAATTCACCAATGTTAACTTGTTTGGATCAGCCACAGTAAAACGATACATCGGGTTATTGTTACATGATTGTAATCGATTTTGTTAACTTTCTTTTTTCAAAAATTATCAAGGTTGCGGATACCCCGAACCTACGAACGCCGATGTGCAAATAATAACTAACACAACGACAGTTAAATCAGTTGTTGTTGTTAATTGTATAACTGGCTACAGTCCAGATGGTAGTTGGGCACTAGCATGCTTATCCAACGGATCATGGGAGGCGTGGCCAGATTGCAAAATAAAGGGCAAGTATTAGTGTTTCTTTGCAGCGTTTAGCAGCATGCCTGACCTTTAATATTTTACGAACGAATGTACAACAGAGAAATACAGATTATCACGGAGTTAGAAATTAAAGTAATAAATGTGCAGATTACTCCTCATTTTTAAATATCCAACCTACGGAACATCATGATATATCAATATAATGAAGTATGAAGAAAACATAAGCTCATAATGAAATTCTCTTTTACAGACTGTGGTGACCCTACACCTTTTAAAGGGTCAGTCAATGATACGACAATTGTTTACGGTACGGTTGTGAAGGTGACATGTGATGATGGAAACATTACAACTGGTGAATCTGTCATTGTATGCCAAAATGACGGAACCTGGAGTGACTTCCCTACGTGTGACTCTTCTGGTACTGTTTTTCGTTTTTGGTTTCGAACATTGTTGCATTGACCGTCTTCACAATTATTTCCCTTTGAAAACGACAAATATGCATGTTTAAATACATGTATAAATATAAAAACGGCATTCGGTCACATTATTCTAAAATTACACGCGTTTAATTTATTATAAACACTTTCATTTGTTTTTGTCAACTAATGTTCTAACACAATCGCTTAAGAACGACTATTGGGTTGCCTGTTCCCTGCAGACATTGTAAGTAGAGTGAGTTCCCTGTTTATTTAACTCCAAAATTCAACGCATAAAAGATAATTTAAGGCTTAAAACATGTGTGCAATAAAACTAAATAACCGCATTGAACGTTGGCCATTGACTGCTTTCACTATTTCTTTGAATAGATCTTCAATATAATATGCTGTGATGATATTTATTTTTAATGCATTGTAATCGCAATATACTGACACGGTTAAAAAATATGCACTATGTGGCACATTCATGGAGAAATATTACAAAGATAATTTGTTAGTCATTAAATGCAAAATTTATGGACAAATCATTTGACATCTTACACAACGAAGGACAATCGTAGCAGACTATTTACATTTGTTTTGACATTTATCACAATACGTATAATATAATGCTAATGTAACTTTGTAGAGTTTTTTAATCGTATTAGTAATGTAATACATGTAACACTTCCAGATTGCGGAAGACCACCAGTATCGAATGGAGTTGCACAACTGGAGAATAGAAGTACGCTTGTGGGTTCGATTGCTCACATATCATGCAATCCAGGATTTGAGTTGATAGGCCCTTCATCTCTCACATGTACGTTGGCCGGATGGAATGATGTTGTTAGATGTGAATTGAAAGGTATATCTCTCTTGCATTAAAACACTTTACTAAAATATCAGAAGGCATTGTTCAGGTAGTTGTAATAATACAAATTGATCCTTGTAGAAAGAAAAAAAAATTTCATGCAGATTCAATGTCTGCAATTCAGCTTTTAATAAGCTCCCAAGTATTTAAAGTTAAAAAAAAGATAATTTAGGTTGTTGCTGAATGTTCTTTTTTATCGTCCTCGTTAGTGTTATTCAGCATGACATTTTATCAAAGTACTGTTTAAAACCAACTTTTACCATTTTAAGTTCATAAATGAAAATATATGTAATATTATATATCATTTTTTATGAATTTTGCATATGCAAAATTGTTATTACACTTGTAACTTAATGATAAACATGTGAGTTTTGATCATGTAGATTGCGGAGATCCTACACCTAAAAATGGGTTTGCGGCATTCGAAGGAACTGATTTCGGCAGCCGAGCAATAATTACATGTAACATTGGTTACAAACTAATCGGTGACTCTGTTTTAACATGTCAATCAGAAGGGACATGGAGTAACCGTCCTTCTTGCGAATTAGTCGGTAAATATTGACAAAAGCCTGTCTCGTTATTTCGTTTATTATCATTTTGCTTACGTACATTGTAAATGATTACACTGGGTATGCGTTCCAAACCCATATTTACTTTTTTATTTGCGTTCCTAATATGATTTATTGAAAACTATGTCATTTTTAAATAAAAGTTTTAATAAACCTGCTATTTTTTAATAATTATTTGAACACAAAATCAAAAACAAAAAAGGACGTCAGTGGCAATAATGGTTTGCCTTTCTCGGAACATTCGAAAGACTCCACACTAAAATCTCATAATATCTGCCATTATTTAATCGTTTAATAAATATTATTTCTTACTCTTTCCAAGACCTACAGACATACACTATGAACAATTTTAGAACAGAAATGAACAATCTTATTTCCTTTCAGAATCTTTATTTTATTTAAACTATTAGCATGCCAAATTCTGTAATTAAAGTCACAATGAAGAAACATCTGATATAATGGTAACATACAGCGCATCATTTTTTGCTTTAAGATTGCGGTCATCAAATAGAACCAGTCGACGGCACGATGGACATTTCAAACGGCACAGTACATGGGTCAACTATAATCTTCCGCTGCAACGAAGGGTACCTTTTGATAGGGTCAGACAACATAATCTGTCAACCCGATGGACAATGGAGCGATAAACCTCCGACCTGCGTAAAGAAAGGTTAATATAAGTTTTGCTCAATGACATTTAAAATCATTGTTTCTACAACTTAGATTTGATACAATATTTGCAATTGTTAAAAATGTTACTTTGACTTAAAGTAATGGTCTTTATGTGTTTAACCCCGATAAAAGTACCCTTTCAGTTCTAAATTATCGATTTAAGCTGATTTCAGATCAAGCACGCAACTGATGTAATGAAATAATACAGCAGTTAGAAAATGTCTCTAAGTAATCTTTATGTTTATTTCTAAGATAATTTGCAGATTTGAAGTATTTGATTATGCCACGTTCCTTTATATACACTTAACAATTTTTCTAAGTATACACCTGCGTACTGGGTCATTACTGTCTTGATAATTGACTTATTGCCCAAGAACTTTCAATAAAACATGCAAAAATACTAAATGATTTATTAGTAAAATATTTTTCAAAATGACAGGCAACTGACTGCTCACAATCATTTAGAGTACTGGCACCCACATAATGCAAATTCACAAAATCAGTTAATACGCGTATTACCACCTTCAGTGGTAACTGGTTAAATAGCGAAAATATTGTTGAAGCGGATTTTTTTTATTGTGGTGGATCAGTTTTAATGCTGTGGACTGGTATTTCAATGCACAAGTGGACTGCAGCGGTTTTAATCCAAGGGAACTTAAATTTTGAAGAATATCAGCGACAAGTCCTTGTTCCGACTGTCCTCCCGTGTCTTCAAGCACATAGGTGCATCCAGTAAATGCATGATGGTGCACCGTGTCATCGTTCGGCGAACACCAGACCTTTTCTTAGGATGAGCACTGAAGAATATGTACATGGTGTGCTAAAATTTCGGATCTTAATCCAAAAGAAAAACTGTGATCTGATCTTGGCAGAGAGTACGAAACGGGAGGGACCAACCATGCAATCTTCGCCAACTTGGAACTGCGCTTCTTCATGTTTTGGCTTAAGATTCCCCATTCAGAAATGTATGAGCTCAATCAGATCAATGTGTCTTGCAGTTGTACGCGCTGTTGGTGGTCATACTCATTAGTCACTGATGTGAATTTGTACTCTGTGGGTGACAGTACTCTAAATGGTTGTGAGCAGTCATTTGTCTGTCATTTTGAAAAATATTTTACTTATAAACCAGTTAGTGATTTTTGCATGTTGTATTGAAAGTTTTAGAGCAATTTCTCACTTATCAAGCCAGTAGTGCCCCAATACGCAGGTGTATACTTAGAAAAGTTGTTAAGTGTACTATATTGTAAGACATATAACGTTAAACAATAATTTTCAACGTAGGAGGTATTGGCGAAAGTTGTGTCGATGACGGATATTGCTCAACAGACGGGGCTTTATGTGTCAATAATGTGTGTCAATGTAAAACAGGAATACACGATGATACTATTAATAAATGTGACACAAGTAGGTGGCGTGTTATTTACCATGTTTAAAGTAAATTATCAAGTAAAATGATATTCATAATAATTCTTACCTCATCACTAGACATTTTGAAAATAGCACTCTAATATATATATATTGCTGAAAAATTGAACACCTTTAAAATATAAAAAGAACACACAGTTTTAATGGGTAATTAGTAACATGCTAAATTTGTAAAACAATACGGACTATGTTGAAATGATTGAATAATTTTCATATTGTTTATCTGTTTGATAGTTTTACACGCTATTTTATTTCATAGTGCCACTGTTCCCTTACGGCCCTGATGCAAAAGATGTTGTGGTTGCGGGACAGGACTTTTGTAGTGACAAAATATCGTTTCCGCCAGGAATACCGATTAATGGAAAGCAACACAAAGACTTGTTTGTAGGGAAAACATTTTATTTTTATTCCGTTCCTATAGATTCATGCACTGTAAAATATGTTTAGACATTTCAAACAAACAGTTTATAATAAAATGAAAATAAAATAACAAAAAAATCGTTCGAAATAGTTATAAGTAATACATGAAAAATATTTTAAATCTCTTGCAATTGTAATAAACATCGCATTTAAACGCATGGCCATACAGCATACTGAACTATTTTTAAATCTGTCATAAATAGTGATTTCTATATAGTAAGACTTTATATATTATATGACAGAATCATTATTTTCTTAACATTATGCATGAATCTAGACTTGGTAAAACTACTACCTGTTCATTTGCAGGTATAAACAGTTGAACACGACCCATTAGATTTTCATCCGTACAGTTTAAATATCTATATACATGCATCACACTGACGCTTCGAAATTTACCGCATTGCTTCATTTATCAGGTTTGACCCCAAACACAGCTTAATGCTCTGACATAGCAAACTACAGTCAACATTTGAAAAGATGTGTAATGCGTTTGTTTACATTTTAGGTGTGTGCCAATGGGTTAATCAGTTTTGATGTCAAATATGTAAACCCGATTCCTCCAGAGAACCGAAATGCAGCCTTATCAGAATTTACAAACCGAGTTATACTCGCACCATTTTATGCACAATTTAACTCCTCAGCAGGTAGAGTGTTTTACAGAACGTACGATATTTTAAACTCATACTCAGAAATGGAGGGTGACAGAAAAATAATTGACTTCATCGAAACTCTCGGGAAACAATTTGGAAGCTTCGACCGATTCAAAACAAGCTTCTTGATAATTGCAACATGGGATAAAGTAAAAACTTATCTACCAGAATACGACAAATCAAAGGTATCTTTGATAGATTTGTATTATTAACTTTCAATTAAATCAAATTAAAATTGTAACATCACAATCAAGGTTAACGTTACACTAACAAAAATGTCTTCTAAAGCTACAATTCGACTTTTTCAGTCTTTAATTTAAAAGTTCTTTAAATTTTCTTGTTTAATGCACATTGGCTTGCTTGTGTTGCTTTTAGTCTGTTTTGACTTTTTGCAGTTTGTGGGGACTTTTGTTTTAAGGGTAGGTATTTATCGGGAGATTCCGTAAATCAGACCATACAATTTGAATATGGGGTTGAATATTAAAACAAAACAACAAAATACAGTCATGACATGTTACATGTAACAGCTTATCTGTCGATGAGTTAAATTTGGAGGAACTAATATTGAAATTTTCTTTCGATGTTTTAGATTCGCGCAGATCACATGTCGTGCATGACAATAATAACTGTTCTGTAAACCTGACTGATTCAATCTTTATGTTTCCTGAAAACTTTAAAAGTGCATACATGCAATAATAGCAATGCATACATGTATAAACGAGATGTGTTATTAAGTGACCATTTTTGCACTTTACGTACATGTACTTATATTTTGCTTAATAGATTAATTTTAATATACATAAAGATCTCATCTTTTATTAAATTATAATTGCCTGGCAATTGTAGTATTTACGGTAAATTTCAGAGTTCAACATTCCAGTTTGTTCTTGCTTCTGATGGAAAAGCTTCGTTTGTTATGTTTATTTACGGACATCACAAAATGAATTGGCATAAAAATATCGATTCCTCTGCGCGTGTGTTCGTTGGCTTTAATACCGACGGGGAAAATTCCATGCATCCGTTTTCATATTCCTCAGTGGTTCTTGGCATGGACCGGGCTAAAACCGAGGACGTTATTTCAGGAGCAGGTACAAGTCTCATTATTTGTCATAATTATGCAATTGCTATGATTAATCATTCAAATTATGAAAGAACGTAACACACATATCCGCCATTTAGACAAAACCGTGTTTTTAAGGTGATTTCTTACTGTTTACCTTACAGTTGAGAGAATAATGAGGTGTGAAAATAAAATTATCGTTTTTTAAACAATTTTCAAAAATACTTTTATCATATTGATATAAACATAGGAGACAGTTTTTTTTAAAGGAATTTTGTTAGAAAAGCAATAAAATGTGGTACATGCTATGTTGTCTAATGCAGGTGTCAAAATAAAACACTTTCCACTCAAATAAATGAAAAATAATTAATTACAATATCCAGTTCAATGTTTTCTCTAAGGCCAACCAGTGCTTTTTCAAAATAACTTTTTTAACCTTGACAATAATGAATTTCAAAACACTGCACAAATACCATCACACAAGATATGAATTGTTATACATGTAGATATTAAATTGCCCTATTGGTAAAAACAGTTGATCATGATTTGCATGCTTTTTGCATGGGCGAGTGAACACATGGGACAATGGATGATGTGTTTGGATTTTGATTTATAATGATAGTGTCTCTAGCTGGGAGCGAACCCGCACCGTCACGGCGACAGCGCCTAGCCATGCAATTCCTGCGACGTAACCAACTGAGCTAACCGGGACAACGCCAAAAAACGTTGATCGGATAGCCCTGATATACGTAACAATCACTGCATGACATCGATATCTAAGATCGATATTTTCCAGTTATTTTGTCTATTGTTTTTATTTCGTTTTTATTATTTTCACAGCCACAACAAGAGGTATAAACACATGACAAAGTGTGATAATTGAGTGTTGAGTAGATAAGGGGGTGGGGTGGGGAGGGGGTTGAAGGTAGGCAGGATATTGGGTAGATGGGTGTGGGATCATGGGTGTATGGGCTGGGTTGTGTTAACCCTCCAAAAACATTAAGGAATAGATAACGTGTAATTGATTGATCTCTTAACTTGGATCAAGAATCTTTTGTTAATGCGTGTGTGTGCGTGTGTGCGTGTGTGTGTGTGTGTGTGTGTGTGTGTGTTGGGGTGACTCACTTCGCAGTTGAAAGGAAGTCACATTTAAAATGAGCTTCACGTTCGACTATTCGAATAGACGAGCGTGCAGTCGTTTTCGATTGGATCTTGCTTTTAATTATAAAATTATATATTTAATTAAACCTGAATTAATAAAATTTGTAATTAAATGAGGACTTGATTAAAATTTAGACAGCGTATCGTAGAGTGACAATAACCTTGGCGACCAAATCAAAATATGTAATTTTTACTATATAGTGTGTATTTAATGTTACCGTACTATGTTATGTACTCGACATTGCAATCGGCAAAAACAATAACTATATTGTAGTTGAAGGAAGTTTAATTCAAGTGATAACAACTAATTATTCTTAATATTTTATTCATACAGATGTTTCCGGACTGGTTTTCAAAATAATTTCGAAGCAGACAAAATCTGTGAAAAACCATGCAGTAGACTGTATTAACTGGTACAATGACAATTTGAATGAGAAACGAAAGAACGATATAGTAAATAGCTGGTTGCCAAGTTGTCCATGTGACATCTGGCTTTCGCGGTTCGATCCTTGGTTTTGGAATGTTGACAGAAATGCACTACACAGTTACACCTGCGTCGACATGGTGCCAGGAATCATATATAAACCGTATGGAAAGGTATAGTCAATTGTTAAGCAAATAGTTATATAGTGTTATTCGTGTATCTGATTCAAATATATTAAAGGGGCATAAACAATATAGAAATGCATATTACTATGCATATGAAAGAAAAGGGCATTTTTTAAATTTGACTTAATTTTGTAAGTTGGATAAATAAACGCAACTATCTGAGTTATTTATCCACAACACTCAGTGGTTAGTCCTATCTACAAGTGTTGGCCCATTAATATATCATTTAAATGTTTAACACTGTTCACGTTTCAGTCGTGTTGTTTTGACAACTGGTTGTGGATCGATAAGCGCCCGACAGCAGGTGGTTTCTACAGATATCATCCCCGGAATGATATAAAGAATCACCATCTTCACGACATTGATCCTAAAAGAACCTGTTGCGAACTGTCAAAGTATTGCAGACTATACTATGACTTGAGACCAACCGGTGCCTGTTACAGGACATCGCCATATAATTTTGGTTTGCACGTTTATCAGTAATAACTAAATCATAGTTTGAAACAAGGTTGGTTTTTATTGTTTCTTTAAAACTTTATATAAACATCATCATATTCTTATATTGGATGGCGATTTGTATGATAATAGGTGAGTTATTTATTTTGAAATTGTTAATCCGGCTATGTAGAATAATATTGATAATTTATATTGTTAAAATTTATATTTAACATATAATTTATAATCAAGAGGATAATAAGATGAGAGCAAGTCTTTTAGTTTATTTTATGGTCAATTGTTAATATTTACGTAGACTTTATAGTGAAAACATGCTCTAATTTAAAACCCTTTGTCATTGTAGGCGTATTTTGGGGAGACCCACACTTCCGAACACTCGATGGCTTAAACTTTACGTTTAACGGACTCGGGGAATATACTCTTCTTCACATTAAAAACGACAATGTTACATTTGAGCTCCAAACAAGAACATCGAGAGCACTCAAAGCTGATGGTAGCTTAGCAGACGCCACTACGTTTATCGCTTTTGCGGCAAACGACAACTCTAACGCTTCATTTCACGTGGAACTTAATAGAGCTAAAGATGGCATGTATATATGTTATAATGATGTATTAATTACTCTAGATAGTTTCTGTTTGATTGCCAAGTATAGTAAACGGTCATGATTAATAACTGATGCACTTAATTTAAATATAGTAATTGTTATTTTGTTTTGTCTAACTATTTTTCGACGCTTGCCTTCTTTTTATGTTAGCTTTTAAATAAACGTATGTTTTGACGGTCAGATTTCAGAAATAAAAACAAGCAGGTTACGTATTGCTTAGATGATTAAGTCAGTTTGGATATTTTTTTTTCATTTGTGTCCCTTTGTTTTTTCTTCTGACACCAGGGATAAATTTATATGTAAATGGCCGGGATATAACAACACAGTATAATGGCCACTCTGATCTGGAAACATCATTTACGTACCTACCCGAGGAAAACAACATTGCTATATCGAAGAGGGGAGACACACTCGGTGTTCTTTTTCAAACGATAGGTAATTTTTAAATACATATAAACCGGAACTGAGAAACACAAAATCGATAGTGAACTTAAATCGATGTTCTATTAATGGCATAAACGAGTATAAAAGTATTAAAGTATTTGCCAGGTGCATATATACACATGATTGCAAGAATTTGTTTTTGTGAACGTACAATTGTTTACAAAATATGATCACCAGCAAAATTTTAACATCTAACTAATACCATTTTGTAAATACTGTTCATGTTTAATTCAACTTTAGTCAGCATTTTCCAGTATGAGCAAAGTATTTTATTTAAAGAAGCTGCATATGTGTCCAAACGATTAAATGGGATAGCAAAACTGGTACTATCTAATTCATGAATAATGTTGCAGGAGTTTCTCTGAACGTGTCGGTTAGTATTCAGATGTTATCGTTAAACACGATTGTCCCCAAGACATACAGAGGAGCAACAAGTGGGCTCCTCGGAAACTACAATGGTATTTCAAGTGATGATTTCACTTTACCAAATGGAACCACTCTGAGTGCTAACTTGACTGAACGAGAAGTATTCAACTATGGAAAGTTTTGTAAGTTTGTGATCAGTTCAATTTCACACATGTATAATGTAATAAATTTAGCCGAATATATGTCAAAGCGATTGATTCGTAAAGGACGTACTCATTTATGGAAATTACCTCATACTGTATTCATTTTAGTAATATATTAAACCACTTACAGGCTTTGTTTGTGCCACATTCACTATAGAAACGAAATATGCATATCATTGCCACATACAGA
Organism: Corbicula japonica; assembly: GCA_038501625.1. Lineage (NCBI taxonomy): Eukaryota > Metazoa > Mollusca > Bivalvia > Venerida > Cyrenidae > Corbicula > Corbicula japonica. Next base: position 201,940 of record JAZAYU010000493.1, on the reverse strand, counting down.
AAGAATATACACAATTATAGAAATCATTCCAGAAATTTACAGAATCATTTATACATGAACCCCAATTAATTATGTTTTTTTAAATAAAATATTGACATCCGCTGCCTGCAATTGCGAGAAACGCAAACACAGTTGTAAATAAATACAACATATCGAATTTAATCTTGTCAAAATTTAGGGTCTATCAACCCCAACATGTCTGCGTTCGTTTATGAAGAAGGTAAATCCCATGCGGATTACCACAATGACAGCTACATTCCTAGATTCCTTGATGAGGCCGATCCAGACAAACGTAAAGAAGCTGAGAGAGTTTGCAACGGTTCACAAAACCACGAATGTGTGTTTGACTATGTATTTACTGAAAAGCTAGAAATAGCTGAAGATTCCTCCAGGATAAGACAACAGGTCGACATCACACAAGAAGAGCTTGGTACATTTTTATGCCGACAACTTATTCGTATTACAAACAAAAGCACGAAGCATATATTGCATTGCACAAAAACAAAATTGAATTTATAGTATTATTAATATAATTAATGCATTTCAATATCGATTCAATCTTTTAGTGTTTTTCTGTGAATAATACAACAAATGCATGTTGCAAATTTCACCATCTTATGTTTTTGATTGCTAACCAGTCTAGCTTTGTCAATAGTACAAAATCATATATTTAGTCTTTATACTATGATTTTTACTGCTTTATTATTGTACATGTAGCCTTCAGACATTGCCCGAGTTACACACTATGGTATATGCTATCTGAAAACATTGATATATTTTACTTCTTTATTGTCGTAGCTATAACAAACAAATCGGGTTACATACTTTGAGTTTACTTAAAATGAATATTAAATCAATTTTAGGTGTGTCTGTACCAGAGTTCATCGGTTGTGCCACTGTCATTGTAAAAAACGCATCCCTCGCCACATGTAAGGTATCAATGGATGGTGACTATGATGTTCGTTTTATTGAGAACACTGCCGGCGCTCTTTATAATTCCACAACAAAAGTCATTTCGTTTTTCCAGGATACAGCGGACTCAGTATCAATTAGGTATTAACATAATTGATATTTTTAATTTCATTTACCTTTAAATATCAATTGAATTGCCAACAATTAAATAAATTTGTTTAAATAACGTTCTAGTACAAGTAGTACATTTATATTTGATTTTCTTTGTTTTAGTTTAAATTGCACTTATTGTTGTGGATGTTTAAACGCTTAATCATGTTCCATAAATAAGGTTTATCATCCAAAAGTATATAGATATATATAGTATTCATATATTATTCTATGCATATGCTTTTTTCATAAGCAATATGTCATTTAAGTAATTACTATTTTAGTGTTTCTGCTGTCAACGACCAAGGCCGATCATCTCCGCGATTTGTTGTCAGTATTGTACTCTGCACGGGATGCAGCGGTAATGGGATATGTACTGATGAAATCAGGGAAGATCCAAGAGAAACGGAATATTATAAATATTTGACATGTAGATGCTATCCCCAGTATGAAGGTGATTCTTCACAAGTATTTTAGAGATTTTATTGGGTTCAATTTCTCAACATCTCGGAAAGAAACATCCTGATCACAAAGTTCTTGATACTGTTTAACAATCACTTAGTAATTTTAGTAAATAATTAAGTTTAATAAACATGTTGCTTATAACGATTGTTTTTATATTATGGCAGATGATGAGTGTGTCATGCAAAATCGTTACAGTTGAAGTCAATTATTGAAGCGACGGCATTGCTTGGCATATATTTCATGGCATTATGTATACAATTCGGACAAATTCTGTATAAAATAAAAACATATTTTGTAGAAAATGAATATAAAAATATGCATTATTTGTTAATAAGTATATGTGCATTTAGCAAATATTGAGGAAGGTTACATACATCTCCGGTGACACATTTTCCCATATCAAAGCTCGGTAATACTGAGGTAATATACATCATTATATCATAATTTTTAAATCTTTTTATGATTTTATGTTGGCCATTAAGAACATTGGCTAGTACTTTAAACCAAGATTCTTTTTCTCACGGCCTCAAAACAAATTGCAGGAAATGACTGCGAACATGTATTCGATGGGTGCAAAGCTTCTCCCTGCTCGCTGGGAAGAAATTGCACAAGTCTTTCTGTTGCTGAGCAGATAGAACATAATCAGGCATATAAGTGTGGACCCTGCCCTTCTGGGTATCATTCCAAAGATGACTTTAATTTAACCTGTCTAGGTAAGAACGTTTTATAATTTCGAACGAATATTATCTCAGACTTTCAGTATTACGGCACATATTACTATGTTGCTGAAACTGAAATGTTTACACACAACAACAAATGTGACCACATGGGTCAAACTATATTCTGCTGAGATTAATAAGCTAATAAACGGTTTGCATATTACCATTTGGGTTGTTTTTGTTGTTGTTGTCATTATTATTAATGTAATGTTGTTGATATGTTTAACTATATCATCTTTACATATTTCGTGCCTTCATTTGATAATTGTGTTTCTCACTTAAGTTTAAAGACTTAAATTACTATATATTGAAAAGAATGATCTATAACTACTATATATTTGCATAGACATGGACGAATGCAGTGATCAAACGGCAAGATGTGACCATACATGTTCCAATACTGATGGAAGTTATCTGTGCAGTTGTATGCCTGGTTATCGGGTCGACAGTCGGAATTCTAATAAATGTCGAGGTTGGTCAAAGTTACAACTTTCTTAAAAACGTGTGTTTAAATGTTGTTAAATGCTGCTTTACACAAAATTCACTTATAAAATAAAAAATGTTCAAAATGTTGTTAAATGCTGCTTTAAACAAAATTCACTTATAAAATTAACAATGTTCTAGCTAGCTACACCTATCATAAAATTTTAATTTATCCGCATTGAATGGTTTCAAATTTGAAACGGGGTGAGATGCATCATTTTACTTATTTAAAATACCTTTAAAATCTCTTTGTGCCATAGTAACAGTACTGTACTGAAAAATATGAAAATGACACTTTTTCCGATTCCGTTCCGTCCGCTTCCGATCCTAATTTCATCTATAACCGTTCCGATTCCATTCCAATAGCGATCTAGTTCCTATTCGATTGCACTCCAATTTTATTACCATGGACATTTAAGCAAGAGAGTTTTTGAAATAACAAGCACTGTGTAAGAGGGATTTAAAAACTTAAGCGATAACAAATATTCCAATCTGTACCAGCGCCTGCACTACTCCGCTCCAAGCCAACATGCCGAAGAACAAACCCTAGTTAATAAACACGTACGCGATGTGTCCCACAGAGTATTATGACCATCAATATGATAAATGAGAATTAAAGGGATGGTCACTCTGCCAGATAACACTTGAATATTTATGGTATAAAGAAATTGCAGCAAGTGGAGTAAGTAGTGGTTATGGCTCACGGCAGTGCTGTATGTACACAGATAATTATTGTAGTTTCCTTATAAATTCTGTCATTATCATCTAAAGAGATTTTGTATTCTGAATGCGGCTATTCCTTTTACTCTGTTGTCTTATTATGATCATTCTTGTTACATATATTGATTGAAACACCAAGGCAACTTGTGCGTTCCATTATTTAGGAATCATTGCGGGACAAATGAGATTTGTGTATCCTAGAACCATTTTTCAACACTGAGTGGCACATATACATTGCCATGAACGAACGCAATGAGAAAACAATGTTGGAAGGCTGAGTTTTCTTCACTCTATACAATTATTTATAAATGTAAAGTGTTAAAACAATAATTGCAGATATACACGAATGTAATGAGGGGTTGCACAACTGTTCTCAAGTCTGTAACAACTTTGACGGTGGCTTCAACTGCACATGCTATGACGGATACTTGTTTAATGAAACTAGTTGGTCTTGTCACCAAAATGGAAGTAAGATTACAATATAATTCTTCAACAAACGGTCAAACATGTGTATATATTATACCAAGCATTCATACATTAACAAATTGAATCTTATTTAGACCCAGACTTTAAATATATCCCAGACTAATACAATTATATATTTGCGCATCAGTGGTAAAACATCTAATTTCTAAGCCGGATCCAATAACTTATCAAAAGCTTGATAAATCATAAATCGGCGTTTTTTTGCATTTCTTAAGAAACGATGTTTTACTAGTTAATACGATTTTGTTAACAATCCATTGATATGATAATTGATGTTATGAAGCAACCATATCTCGATACTTTCAGATTCTTCTTGCATCCATAAAGGAAAATGCGTTCATACAGATGGTTGCACACGGCAGAATGATTTCGATCTTTGCTTATGTAATAGTGGTTATGAATTGAGTGAAACAGATACAAATTTTACGTGCCAAGGTAGTTTTACATTCTACTACTTTTAGTAATGAAAGATAATAACGTTTTGTTCGTGAAAATAATATTGTGTATGGACCAAGACATTTTGAATTCGTAGTTGTCCGTTTTGCGTTACTGATATTTAATATGCTATTAAAAACGTAAGCATTTCTTCTCGATTTTGGCTGTAGTACATTTTAGACATGTAGAAGTATTGTCTCCTGAATATGGCTATCCCTGACATGTATTTGTCACTACATTATTGTAAAGAGCACTACTGACTTAAATTACAACAATTAGGAATGAAATTTTTGATGGGAATATTTTGAGAAGTGCAATAGTCGATAAGTTTTATCACGATTACTTTTTATACGATAAGACCCGTCTCGTTAAAATAATTTGATATTACTGACTTAGCGGAATGTCAAGCTGAAACGCATAGCGGGTAATTGCAGATTAAACCAAGTTTTAACAAGTCATGTTAAATGCCGTAGATAACTGTTAACATGTACTTAAGGTTTTAAAGGCTCGCAAGGCAATTCCGAACTATGATAGACTAAGAATATTATTTAGCTTTAACTGATCGGGAAAAGGAAAATCTGCCTTAAAAATAGAATGCTTCAACAAATTTTGCGAAATGTCCCAATGTAGTAATTGTATATTGTTTCTTCAAATACCGACTAAATTCGGTGTTTCCTTTTTGTGAACTACGTGTTAAACATCTACATGTATATCTGCTAAAAACTGTTGAGTTGGTGTTTATTTTAGACATAAATGAATGCGATCAGAATGTATGTCCTCAACTGTGCAGTAACACTAACGGAGGGTTCACCTGCTCTTGCTTTGATGGCTACAAAGTAGAAGATAAAACCACGTGCACTGGTAATATTGATAGCAAAAAGATATTTCAATTTCATAATTTACCTTACATATTAAACATTTACGATTTGTTAGCGCTTATCTTTATTAATGCTTCCTTATTTGTATGTGATGACTTTGCGAATATATATATATATATATATATATATATATATATATATATATATATATATATATATATATATATATATAAACCAAAATTTCTCTCTCTACTAAATTTTCCGTTTTGCGAATGAATATAACATTTATATGAATTCGTCGCAAATCACAAAAGCGGTTGACGTTTTCAGAATGTGAAGTACCATACTGGGGATACAACTGTTCTAAAGTCTGTAACTGCAATGGTCAAGGAGCACAGAAATGTGATCCAGTTAAGGGTTGTGTATGCAGTCTTGGATGGACAGGGGAAACGTGCAACGACGACATAAATGAATGTTTAAGTGATCCGAATTTGTGCAAAGATCCTAGACAGGAGTGCGTTAACACTAGGGGTTCATTTATCTGTCGCTGTCGTGAAGGATTCTACGAAACTAGTAACGGATCCTGCGACGGTAAATTATAACACCTGAATATAAACAGGAGGAATAATTATAACAAACATAGGCTAGAAAAAATCCAATTAAATTAATTATGTTTGTATGATACTTTGCATAGTATTTACAAAGTATGATTTCCGCTGTAACTCTTTCATAATTTATATCGACATTTAAGAGCTTGGTATAGAAAATAACTCTATATTCTAAAGACAAATTATTGTTGGAAACCAGCATTATAAACCTTGTCATTTTATTAATCTCCTTCAGATCTGGATGAATGCTCGAGTCCTTTGCTACATGACTGTGAACAGCAATGTACGAATACTCTCGGTGGATCTACTTGCAGTTGTTCTAGTGGATTTAAACGACATAACAACACTGCATGCGAAGGTTTGTAAGTTTTAAAATTTTAAACTTTGAGACCAATTATTGTTAAGTTTGATATTATTCCTGTCGCCGTGACGGTGCGGGTTCGCTCCCAGCTAGAGACACTATCATTTGAAATCCACAGTAGCGCTATTTGTGCAATGTGGCGGCCGTAAAAAGTCTCCCCGTACATTTAGTCAGTACTGTTATCAGTAAATTAACCCGTTACCGATGTCATGCAGTGATTGTTACGTATATCAGGGCTATCCGATCAACGTTTTTTGGCGTTTTCCCGGTTAGCTCAGTTGGTTACGTCGCAGGAATTGCATGGCTAGGCGCTGTCGCCGTGACGGTGCGGGTTCGCTCCCAGCTAAAGACACTATCATTTGTTCTGTATTCAGTTGCCGTCTTTGTTTATAGCTCAATATAAACACATGTTAACAGTAAAGTTTGATTCAACTCCCCATGTAAGGGAAACCGCAAGGGTTATCGGTGTTGTTCATCATTGATCGACTTAAGACAGAGCACTAGAAAGAGCATTTAAATCGGCGTTTAACTAATAGAAATATAGGCTTGTGTAATTGTATTCCATTCAAATTCCCAATTTAAATTTATACGAAGTTTGATTTTTGATCAATTGAATTAAGTCGTATAATCTTTTTCAGTTTGTTGTTTTTGTTTTACAAAATAGACATAGATGAATGTGACCTTGGGATTGCTGGTTGTGGACAGGTCTGCAAGAACAATCCTGGATTGTACAGCTGTTTCTGTCACTTTGGTTACACGTTAAATGACGACAGAATGACGTGCGATAAACGTAAGTAGCGTTTATTCAGCTTGGTTACAAAAAGTAACAAAGGGTAGAAACAAAGTGGATTAATTTTCATAGGAATAAAACATTCAGGAAAAACGTACTATTAAAATATTGATAATAAAAAATGTAAATTAGTATTCATCTGAAAGCGAAAACCAACAAACTACGAAAAGCCAATGAATTTCACATTGTTTATCTACCTGCCCTAGTATTTAGTGGTTTATCAATATGCTTCGTGGGACGTAAAATACCTCACCCTCTTGCAGCTTCTTAGGCTTGTTGTCCTCCGTCATTTTTTTTTATTTCGGGAAGTTTTTTTTTTAAGTTAAACCTTTCTCCTAAATTTAGAAGCGGCAAGCTAAGGATATTGACATTGTTAAAGAGAATAATAATTATTATTGCTTCAAGATTTAAAAGTTGAAAATAATCGGACTATTCTAAGCTTATTAAAAACAACTCGAATCTACAGTCTATTTTTGAGCGTGAAAATGTAATGTTCGAAATAAATGAGCGAACTAAATGAAAATAAAACAACAACACCAACGACACAACAACAAAATAAAAACAACACTTCCGTTTTATATCTTGCCAGGAAAGAGCTTTGCAGTATAATAATTATTGCTATAGTTTCTTGAAATGGTATATGGGGATTTATTGCTGGTCTAGATGCCATATTGTATCCTCACATTTCCTGTCAAGAACCCAAAAACTATATAATTTTAAATTATTTTTCTCGTAATAAATAGATGAAAAGTGATCTTTGAAAGCCACCGAACACGACAAATACGAAAATACTGCAGGCTCAGTTTGATTGAGCCTATTGATGGGCAGTAATGGGATTGCATATTACTGCCCACGCCGCCTAGCCCCGGGGTTGAGCGCAACTCAATAATTACCCCCAATAAACAGTACAATTTTGATCCATCCCAACCGATGGTATGCATATGGCGGTGAACATGGAACCTTCAATGAGGTATTTTCAGATTAATACCATTCCACGTTCAGCGGCGTATGGTTCCCAGATAAAAGATTGGGTTTGCCCTAAACGAGAAAACAATGGGCGGAACTAAACAGAATAGAATTTTGACAGGGGATCTTAGAATATAAATCCTGCGTATCACAGACAACGCCAAAGGCAAAATTTAAAAAGCAGGAAGTATATCCTTGGGGGTGATTGGACAATATCCAAAACCTAATGGGATATTGAAACCATCTTTCTTTAAACCGGCCGAAATATAAAAACAAAAGTTATATTAGAAGTACGATTAACTTAGTATATAAGTATCGTGCTCAACGACCTTCCAATGACGTATTTGATAACAGCACTGATTGAATGTACGGGGAGACTTTTTACAGCCGCCACACGGCACAAACAACGCTACTGTTATATTGAAGTAGATGAAAAGGGAACTTTGAATGCCACCGAACACGACAAATATGAAAAATACTGCAGGCTCGGTTTGATTGAGCCTGTTCATGGACAGCAACGGGATTGCATATTACTGCCCACGCCGCCTAGCCCCGGGTTGAGCGCAACTCAATATTTACACCAAAAAACAGTAAGATTTTGATCCATCCCAAACGATGGTATGCATATGGCGGTGAGCACGGAACCTTCAATGAGGTATTTTCAGATTAATACCATTCCATGTTCAGCGGCGTATGGTCCCCAGATAAGAGAAAAAATTCTGTGCATTAATGAAACCTATTATAGGTTATCAATAGCAGAGCAATGAATTATCATTCTAAATGATAAGCTTATAATAAGAGATTTGTGTCTGTAACTGCAGAGCTGAATACAAACAAATAGCATAACTGCATTTAAATAAAATAAAAATAAATCAAATACAATAAAATGTAGGTTCCAATGACTATTTTCAGTTTCTGACCCTTGTAAAACAATACACAATTTGGATTGTTCACAATATTGCTACGTTTCTGGAAATAAAGCAAACTGTCGATGCCGGAAGGGCTTTTATCTAGGGAGAGACAACCAAACTTGTATAGGTAAGCGCTATTTATTCAGATAATAATCTTTACAAAGGCAAATTTTATTTTGAAAAGATATATGTCGCTATGTTCCGCCTATTTCCATTGCAAATAGTTTTAGAATCTATAAGAATCTTAAATGCAGCTTTACAAACCTTACAACTTCTTTGCTAAAACAAAACCTTTCCAGTGTGGAATACGTTACATGACGTGTTCGTTGTGCACATTATGTAACACAGGAAACATGTTCATGTTAATTACTGTAACATTCATAAAACGCAGACTACAATGCATTACAATAATGTGTTCTAATTGAAAACAACTTGCAAACCTCCATTGTTACTACAGGCGCGAATAAGCTGGGACCGCATTGGGGCCGCATGCGCGACCCGAATATTTTAGCAACTTTAGCCCCAGTCACGTCTTTTTGACAATTACCGGTATACTCGGTAGCTTTTGTCGAGTTCATCTTCTTTTTACAACATAGTTCATCAGTAGATATTAGGTGGTACTATGCTAGCATGTATAATTTTTATTTTTGATGGTTGCAGATATCAACGAATGTGAAGATGCCACAGGAAATGTTTGTGATACGGACGCAACATGCATAAACACTGCAGGCTCGTTTGAATGCAAATGTTCTGCTGGAACGCGACCAGAAAACGATGGCCGCACGTGCTCTCGTATGTGTCTATTACTTCTTATCACTGGAGATGTAAAGCATCGTCGTTTTCATGATGACAATTTAAATAACAGAAACACAAATTTTAATTGGCATACTTTGGGACATTGTTTTATCATTATTGTAAGATTAAGAACTTTTGGGTGTATAGTTGTTTGGAATCTGGATTATCTGTAAAAAAACATCTCACAGCTTGTTTTCTTTTCTAGAGTTTGCAATGATGTTAATTTTTACATTGAACGTAATCTTTGAATAACAGAAAAAAACTTAAAACAAAGTTATCGGTATCACAAATAAAGGAAAGCCTTTTGCAATTTATCGCCGATACCTAGATTTAATTCAGAAATCTAAATTATGCATTTTGCCAGCATCGGTGCTTATTCATGAACCCTCCGACTAAATATATAAGGCAAATATACAAAGATGCATGTAAATGCTGATACTTTACAGAATGTGATGCCTTTCACTATGGTGAGAACTGTTCCCAAAGCTGTTCCTGTTTGTATGGACACTGTGATAAGACGAAAGGTTGTTGTTTTAAATACATTAGTTTCATATAAATGTATACGTAATATAGAAACATCATATAATACAGCGTTTTTCAGGTTTTGTGATTTCATAACAACATTCATTCCTAGAAAGATCAGACAATTAAATGGTTTGTGATGATACAAATCTAGCCGAGCCTTGCGAAAACATTTCAGTCTTCGAAAAGTTAATATCATACCTTCGTTCATTGAAATCACAAAATTGATTACTATGCATTAAGCGGTTTTTATTATTGATTGTGTAACGCTATCATTTAATATTAATGTGAAAACACAGGTTAACTTCTAAATTCTAAAAATATGAACTCTTAAGAATGTCTTAGATATCACCGTAGTAGAATCATCTGCCACTAACTCAAGGTGAACATACAAAAAATAAAATAAGAAAATTCTAATTGTTTTACTGTTGAGAGTAAGCTTAGTTATTTTGCATAGCATTATATCGTACATGTAATTACCAGGATGTATATGCAGCGTTGGATGGAGTGGAGAGAGATGTGATATTGATATTGATGAATGTAAAACTGGGCAGCTAAGCTGTATCTTTGAAAATGCCGAATGCAGAAACATACCTGGAAGTGCGATTTGTAGCTGTTTAACAGGATATCATAATGTCACAGGTCAATGCCAAGGTAACTATGCCTTGCAATATATTGAGTGAATCAATAATTATTATTATTATTATTATTATTATTATTATTATTATTATTATTATTATTATTATTATCATCAGAAGAAGAAAATACATTAAAATCGAGAATGAATTTCATGTGATTTAAATTAAAATTAAACAGTTTTTTTTATATTTTGCAACTATATTACTGATACGGCTGTCGGTTCATCTTCATGAAAAGTTTTGCGATAAATCATTTTAGATGTAAACGAATGTTCCGAGGATGGCCTTAAAGTATGTGATCAGCAATGTGTTAACACTCCAGGAAGTTACAAGTGTGAGTGTCGGCGAGGTTTCCTGCTAACAAATGGAAAATGCTCAGGTAGCCAAACCTTAGATTCTGAAACAAATAGACAAAAAAAATCAACATCATTACGACTTGAGTAGAAACATTTATAAACGTTTCAAGATGTATAATTATTCATGTGACCCCCTTGCAACTATGATGCTTTGAAAGCTACGCCTTATCAAGCTTTTCTGAATTTTATTATGATTTTCTGTCGCCTGCTATACCAGGTAGACAAACAGGGATCCTATTTTAAGGCGAAGTCGTCGGCGACGGGGCCGTCCGATTGTCCCCCAGCTTTAACATGAAGCTTAATGCAATTTTTGTGAATATTACTTCTAATGTGTCAGACTTTCTGTTCCTTGCATATCTTTCGGACCAAATTTCATGTCTTGCTTTCGTGTGCAAATTAGATTAAGTTGATGTGTTTTAAAAAAACGTCAAATTCGCGTACAATTTTTTTCAGTGATAATGGTGTTTATGAGGTTCATTTGTACGTCTATTAATGAAGGTTTTATGAAATGAAAGTCATTTTTGTAATGATATTTTACCCGCTGTTCAAAATGTTCTTCTTGGGACGTAATAATGGTAAATATTTTAGAGTTTTTCGAAAGGGGATATTGACATAGCAAGCCAGATGCGCTAGCTTCGTGGATTCATTACAGATGTACTAACGCACGTGTTCGGTTAAATAGGCATAGACTGGTTCAGAAGGTTGTTGATACAAAACAAGTTTGAGCCTTAGAATCAAACAATATTTGTCATTTATTTTCAATTTAACATTTTAATGAGTTTCTGTCTGAATTTGTTTATACTTTTAGATATAGACGAATGCAACTTGAAACATGACGGTTGTCAACAAATCTGTGATAACACAATAGGGAGCTACAGATGTTCGTGTGAATCAGGTTTCAGACTTGAACTGACCGATCGAAGTTCATGCAAAGGTACATGTTATCATTTCGTTGGTAATATTCTTATCGTAACATTAAATGTTTTCATTACTTGACAAAAAGAACCATAAAAAAATTATTGTACAGTGGTCACAAGTCACTTATAAAAGTTTTTACGTTATTTATTTGTAAACTGACAGTCTGAGAATTTTTGTAGATAACCGTAACATTTGTTATCCGAAAGTTTAATTGTACTTGAACTGTGATTTCGCAGGTAATTATAATTTCAGTGCTATAAGGAATAATACATGGTCTTTTCTCTTATTATGTTTTATTTGTGGTAAGGTAAACAATAGTTTGTTAACGGCATGATTCCTGTAAGTAGTATGTCAAGTTTAGTTGAATCATGTCAATTGCCAGGTAGATTGATAAGTGCTGTAAGTACACTTGCTTGCTCACTCCCAACTGTTAATAGGTTCGTTTGTAAATTCTTAAAAGTATTTACTAAGACCTATGAGTTAACCTATATCTAATGCTGTTTTATTCTAAAGCTGAAACTGAATGTAATGCGGAGCAGACAGAAGCATGCGGAAACAATTCTTACTGTTTTATAGACAAGGGAATCGTAACATGCCGATGCGAAAAAGGTTACTTTAACGACACTTCGACTTGCTTAGGTAAGTTTGGATGTTCTTTTGACATAATTTCTCCATGTTTAGAATATGTGTTTCGTAGTTAAGTGTTAAATATATTTTGGAATAAATTTAACTAAAGCTGGATTAAAATCGTTTAATTCCATACATGTGTTTTATAATTATATTTTGAATCAATAATGTTATTAACATTTATCTAAACACTTGTAAACGTCTAATAATCAAAATTTAGATGTAAATGAGTGCGACCAAATGCCAGCATCCTGCGCACAGCAATGCATCAACACTGAAGGAAGTTTTACCTGTGGATGTCTCTCTGGATATCAACTACATAATGACAATTTCTCGTGTAAAGGTGATTGTTTTAGTACCTTACGTAATCAATATATAAATGAGAGAAATTAAAATTAAATTGTTTCAATATTAAAACGATACTATTACATAAAAACGTGTATACGAGTTATTTACAAGAGTTAATTTAATATTAAAATGAATCTTCTATTTCTCCCCTTTCTCACGGCTTTTATTTCATGTATAGTGTAGTTGTATATTTTAGAATGCGATGATTGGAGATACGGAATAAAGTGTAACAATACATGCACATGTGTCAAAAGCAACACTGATTATTGTAACAGTACTACAGGATATTGCCATTGTAAAGTCGGATGGACTGGTAATGATTGCTCGATAGACATTGATGAATGCAAAACACTAACAGCATTGTGTCCACGAAATTCAACATGTCGCAATATCGCTGGGCTCTTCGAATGCGATTGTCACACAGGCTTTTTCCACACTGGCAATGGTGAATGTCTAGGTAAGAACTTTTGCAATAGAAAAATAAAATGAAAAACGAGCAACGCAAAACACATTAGTACAATCAAGAAGACAATTAAAATGATTGTACATTGATATACTTTATTTTAAGTTTAAAGCATATCGAACTGATAATCGAAATATACAACGTAGAAAATATATGTTAAAATACAGATGAACGAATGCGTGTAATTTAGTAAATATCACAATTCTATCGCTGTGTTAGATGTCAGGTATAAAGACATTGATAGTAATGTTAAAATAAACTGCGATTCAGCATTAACAATGAACATAAACGCTCACAATATTATCTTTCATTTCCTAACAACTGTTGCAGAAGGGAAAATCCTGAAACTCTTAATATGTTGCAGTTTTTCAGAAACAAAATATAATTACCGTCACATTGCTTTTGACTACAGCATCATGTTATACTGGTGTAAAAAAAGTTGCGCTCAACCCGGGACTAGGCGGCGTGGGCAGTAATAAGCATTTCCATTACTGCCCATGAAAAAGGCTCAGTCAAACCTAGTCTTCAATATTTTCATACATATTTGTCGTGTTCGAATGTTTTAAGTGTTCCTTGTTTATCTATTTCTATCATAATGAGTAAAGGGCTGTTCAGATTCATGGTATACTCAATTGCTGCAATTGACCAATGGATCTGTTCATTTGTATATGAATTATTCAGAGGCTTTAAAACTTATTATTAATCAAACGTCTTTAAGCCAGGTTATAACTTTGGAAGTTTTACACGTTATGGCTTTCAACATAGTATTGTAATTTTCTTGTTTGCGTTTTATTTGCAGAATGTTCTAATTATAAATTTGGAAGTCAGTGCTTGAATGACTGTCTATGCGATCGTGAACGGTCATCCACCTGTCACCATGTGACTGGCGACTGCACTTGCAAAAAGGTTTTTAATTTTAAAAGTTGAGATTTTTAATAATTTATTTTTTTGGTTTTCAATCATAGTGTTTAACTTAATTAACTAAACAAAACTACCAAAGTGATTTTAAAGAAAAAAATATGTGTTTAGCTTGAAAAAAGGTATAAGGTGCTTAGTCTTGATATATGAATCAATTTAAATGAACGTGATATTACCAAGTTCGAATAGAGCTTGCACAAAAGTATTTTATTTAAAGACAATTTGAGCATGCATGGTAACCTTTTTTAAACAATGGTATTTTTACCACATATTATGGAAAAACAACGAAATTTTAGCCGTAGAAATTTGGCACGATTTTTACGAAATATGTAGGGAAATCTTATGATCATGTTTCTGACAGTTGTGGAAAATGACGGGGGATATCCTGGTCCTGTGGAAATGGATCCAGTTGATTTATTGCTTTCTATTAATTTTAAAACATAATGAAAGTTTTTTTTTTTCATTCGTTCAGGGATGGAAAGGTGAACATTGCAGAGAAGATGTGAATGAATGTTTAGACGACCTGAAAATATGTAGCACAAAGCCGTATTCAGTTTGTAGAAATACAAACGGATCTTACACTTGTTCATGTATGCCAGGTTTTACTGAAGAAGCAAACATGTGCAAAGGTAAAACTGCTTTGCCAATTTAATCAGAGTCATGTATCGGACAGAGGTATTAGTTTTTTCTTATCATTCCTGAAAAATAATAAATTATAATACAAAAACACTGTTTGCATATTTGATTTTTTGCTCTTTTCGTTAATCTTAATTATATTATTTGTAGTTGATATAGACATTTGAGAAAAAGTGAAGTGACTTCATCTTTCAACATAGCATTGTCCTTTCAATGTCAGGAGTTTCTTTATACAGAACACATGCCGACACTGAATCCTCTTCAGCACATATCCATGGTCAACTTATATGATGTTGGCTTCCATAGACAACATATTTAAAATTTAATAATTACGGAAATCTTATAAACAAACTGGGCAGTTTTTTCAGAAGGTTATACATGTGCAACTATGTTCCGTTTATAATATTGATTACCGGGAAATATAATTCATTCGCTCATATCTGCCCCTAGATCGTGCTTAGTTTTACAAACTGTTGATCACGTGTCTGATTGTCTACTTAAATTGATCAGTTAAGGTTCATTTCTCGGTATGTTTTAGATATTAACGAGTGCATTTTGGTCGACAAACATCAATGTAAAGAGTTATGTGTGAATACAGTGGGAGGATATAATTGCACATGTAAGCCAGGTTATTACGGATCATACAACAACTGCACAGGTAAGTATTCGGCGTTCACTAATTTAAGAACACAATAATTACGAGTTTCCAATATTAGTTTTACCGTACCACATTTTACTGTTAACAACATTCGAACATTCTGTAGAAAATTCATATAAATATTACATTAAGGATGATCATAAATAATTTCATAACACACATCAATAGGTAACGGAATCTAGGAATATATAACTTTATTGTCAAATGCTCGATAAAGCATAGGACTAGAAAATTGGAATCTTGAGTCTTTGTTTTAATTAATCGACTGAAATGACAACACTATGTATGTGACGGATCTTTATAGCTGCGTCTGAAATGTTTTATAAACACATTTATTTAAACGGATTCATGTATTTAACAAAACTACAAAAGTTATTTTGTAAAGACAGTCTCATTTTATAGTATGTCCAAGCAACCACTATGGAGAAAATTGTTCACATCAGTGCAACTGCAACATCGTTCACGCTGCCAATAAGACACAATCATGCAACATTGGTACTGGAAAATGTGAATGCAATCCCAGCTGGTCAGGTGAAACATGCAACGAGGATGTTGACGAATGCGAAAATAAGACTATTTGTCCTGATGACGAAAACAAAGGCTGTATTAACACAGAGGGATCGTTTAAGTGTGAATGTTACAGGGGCTTTATAAAAGCCGACAACGGAAGTTGCTTGCAAGGTATGTGCGGATACAAATACGCATAACGATAAATAACCTCGCTCGACGACCATTGTCAAATTGGTTCAACCTGTAAAATTTACTACTCTGATAAATCTGCTTTACTCGATATTTTGTTATTTTACACAATAAGACACGAGCTTAACAAAACTCTTTTCAGATAAGAATATAATTTGAGTTTTGTGAAAACTTGTATATCATTCACATCATTGTTCGAGGTAGATGTCTAATCACAATACTGAGTTCATAGAAACTCGTTAAGGCATAATTTATAATTAGCAATACATTTTCTATTCTTGACAGATAAATTTGCTAAAGATTTGGATTTAAAGCTGAGGATAAAAGATATCGCTGTGTCTGAACAACATATAACGGACAACTATGATACGCTTAGACAAGACTTGGAACTTAGTGTACGTATTTTTCGTTGGCAATAAGTTTGCCATTTCTTAATAGTTTTTGGCCAAGCTTTCAAATTATATTGCTTATGACAACAGAGTGGTGATGATGCCAAAACATTTGGTCAAGGACACTTCTGACGGAGTAATGCCCCTTTTTGTTCTTTGATTTTTGTCACGAATCTTGGCTATAACTTTGCTATTTCTTTATGTTTATTTATCAAATCTTTAAACTATATTGCCCGTGTCTACAGGGTAATGATGCCTAAATCTTAAGGTCAAGATCACATTTGACGATGTTATGCTTTTGTATATACACGGATTTTGTAATAAAACTTAACGTAATAACTTAAGCTGCCCTAAAACTGATTTAATTTCATTTGCAGTTTAAAAGTAATCATATAACAATGATATGTCAGTAAAAGTGGATTATAAAAAGGACATTGTTTATGTTTCAGATCAGAATACTGTACCAGTACTACATAAAAGAACCATTAAGCATCCGAATTTATAATATGGCGTAAGTATTTTGTAGTTTTAGCCAGACCATAGTATTCCCATTTTTAATTGTAAAAGTTTATAAATCGGCGATGCTGACAGTCTTTATCTTCCTTGTGCGGAGAATTATTACACAGAAATTACATGTTTACCAGTAAAACAAAACTAACATAACAACCTAAAACATTAAATTTGTTACTAGAGATTTAGTTCACTAACAGCAAATGTCAACAGGCAACTAGAAATTAAGCTACCACCCAGCCAGTCGCATTTTATTGCAGCTTGCAATATTTTGCCTCAATTAAATCATGAGTATTTGCACAAAATATCTATATGATAGTGCATTAAAAAGAAATAAACGTGACGATACTGTAATTTCTTGAAAAAATATGAACGACAAAATCAGGTTTAACTTGTTTTAATAAAGACGTGCTAAATTCATTTTAAAAATTATGTATGACATGGAAAAACTGACATAAAGGATCTGACCGGAATGGTCATGAAATACAACGAAATAAAAAAGTGTTATTACGCGAGCCTGTGAATAGTATATCAATATATTTCCAGGCTACGTTTACCATTTTTTGTTTATAACATGACAAAGATTATAAGTATCTTGCGTGGGTGTGAGGTGAAGATGGAAAAAACTGTCACCGAGGGGGAACTGTTTTGCGTGAACGAGGCTCTGCCAAGTTCCCGCCAAAACAGTTAACCCGAAGTGACAGATTTTTCTGTCTTTACCGAATGTCCCATGCAAAATACTTTTTCTTGCATACCTTTTACTATTCATAACATTTGTGTACATGTATACAAACTAAATTTTGTTTCCTTAAAATGAAATATTGACGTTAACATAAACATTATTTTCTTAATGACATAACTAACTTTAATAAATTACGTCAGATACTTGAAGTTGTGATGTTACTCGTGTAGCACGCGAACGTTATCTTTTCCCTAAGGATCTTTTCCCCAAGATTTTCTTTCCCCGGTAAAACCCGAGGAAATACTTATCCGGTATGCAAGGAAGTCTGATTCTTTTATCACTTGATTAAGAAAATACAGAAGCGAGTATGATCAACAAGAACTAAGCACATCTGTCTACGTGACCCAGTAGTGATGTCACAACAACAAGTAAAGTGTCTTTATATTTGTACAAATTTTAGCATATTGTATAAGCCTGTTGCGAAAAATGATGTTAACGTTCTTTAAACTAACATCTTGTTTCTTGTTTATGTTTAGAAACAACTGCAAACATGTACACTATGACTAAATGTAAAAAGTAACACACAGTGCTGTACTGCACGCGTGTAAGATAACCTATATTTCTTAACCTTAATATGTATTTAATAGTATATTATATTTTTAGGAAAGGCAGTCTCATTGTTTGGTATCATCTTGTCCATGATACCACGGACACAAACATGGGATCACATATTACAAAATCGTTAGTAGATCAGAGCAAAGGCATCGCAAGGTTGCCATTCAACGGCACAACGTTTTTCGTACTTGCAGGTATGTATTTCATGATGAACAGAGAAAAGAAATATATTTAAAGTAGCGCATGTTGAAACGAACCTAATTAATGTATGATAATATTATGTTGGAAAACATCATTTTAATGATAAATACTGTGATGTGCATTTTTGCGATATATTTACATGTTTTGTCGAATTTTTATATTTTAATTACGTTCTGCCTGAAAAGGGCACACTACTCGATGGACAAACCAAATTGGTATCTCATTTTAAATGCCAGTTTCTAAACGCAGTCATCCTTTACACACATTATACAAACAATAATGATGCGCTCTTTCTTTTTAAAGATGAATACATAGATATGGAACCGTGTGATATCTATCAAAAACTGTTTGGATCCTGTCGAGAACACTTCGAATGCAAGGTTGAAAACAGTACTCCATATTGCAGGTTTGTTTTCTCTGATTTATAAATTGAACAAATGGATGTTTTGTAAAAAGTCTTTTACATCAACATGACATTTTTTTAACAACAAATAAAATGTATTCTTAATTTAAAAAAAAAACAACAGGAATGCCATAAAAGGCATTAGATATTTCTAACATATTGTAGAGAACCAACACTGATACTCCTGGATAATTGTTAATTGATTCGGAAGCGAGATAACACTTTCACAAAATATTTGCTATAAAACTGATTTTGATTGTTTTCTATTATAGTAAAGCTATGACTTACAAACCTAAATAAGATAATTGCATTTTCAGGTCCAAAACGAAGGATAGTACATCCAAAGGACCGGGTATGTTTAAAGAATGTTTTGTAGCGGCTCAAAAACCTCCACGTACATTCAATCATTACTGTAATCAGTTACCATTTATGGAAGCCGTTGAGCACGATACATATATTTGTGTAAATATTGAGTAGTACTAAAACCGGGGCTAGGCGGCGTGGACTGTAATATGCATTTCTATTACTGCCAATGAACAGGCTCAATCAAACCGAGCCTGCAATAACTAAATATTTTTCGTGTTCGAAGTCTTACAGTGTCACTATTATGACAACACACAGAGATATTGGTATTTAAAATGGCAAACGCTTTATTCGTGTACACAAACCACTGCAACACTACATTTACAAAACTAAAACGTTTTCTTAGATAACACTGATATATATGGTCGTCATCATAATAAAAGCAGTTTACATTTCAGACATAGGTCTTGCGCTGATGGTTGGATTGGCTGTCGGAAGCTGTGTGTTACTGTTCACGATAACTTTGTTCGCAGTATGCATGTGGCATAAAAACAACAAGATACACACCGTGGACAGTTCAAGACTAAGTACTACATGTGTTTGTTCATATGCGATTATTAAAAAGTTCTGTCCTTTCTATATTAAGAGTATGTGTTTTTTTTACCGAAAACATCATTTATTTTATGCCTTTCTGTGAATTATAGAATTTTCCCGTTGAAATTCAAGTGGTATTTCACTGTTTTCAAACAGTGGAATATCATTATTTTTTTTATTTTCACTGATTTTTTCACGTTGGTGCCCAAACGTACATAACAAACCTAATGAGAACGTTTAGAAAACGGGCTCAAATTTGTATATTTGACTTCATGACGTCACGTCATAAAGAATCGGTTTTGGCGCCATTTCTTGCAACTTTTTTGAAAAATTCACTCACAGTTTGCAGTAAAAACATAAAATAAAAAGAAAATTTGTTTTTACCAGATAGAACATAGTAAGATAGAAATATATTATACTCGTGAACTCCGGAATTATGTATTTTCACTCGTGGCGTCGCCACTTGTGAAAATACGAATTCCGAGCTCATACGGTGAAATATACTTCCATCTTACTATGTTCTATCTGGAAAAAACAAATATCCTCTATATACTTAGTGTCAAGATCAATATGTCTTAAATTACACTGATAATCTAAACAACACAATTATGTGTGTCCTACATGGCAGCAATTGAAAATAATGTAAGCTTTTCATGCGAGGAAACGCAGTTAAAAGAATATACGTTGAAATCGGATCGCGTTCTTTAGTCCTAGATTTGTATATGCACACATTATAAACATGTTTTAAAGGATGATGAGGTTTAAGGTCACTAAAATGTACGATTCAAAATATTATTTTTGACTTTTCAACGTTTGAAAATATATTCATCTATTTCCATATGCTTCCGTCACCGTTATATAGTTTCATATTCGAGACAGGTCTTTTTCAAAGTATGATTTATTATAATGTTATGACTATATTAGGTGGCAGCTTTGAGGACGAGAGGTACTTGAGACCAATGTCCATGAAGGTTGCAAACACGGTACGTATAACTATAAATTTAAAGCGTTATTATTTAAACGATCATCCGATTTAACAGGCAATAATCATTAAGAGTAATCATTAAGAGTAAATGGCAGACTAAATGTGTGAGTTTGCACGAAATTATGACCAGGTCGCGAAAGAAAAGCGGACTTAGTAGAAATAATGATGATGATGTGAAATTTCATTTAATTTATTCATTTTGTTTGAAAAGAAACATTTGTATTGTTTTGAAATTTATGATATTATAAGAATTCCTTCTTGTTATTTAAGCTCAATTGACGAAATTGTTTCAATTAAAAATTTCCCAAAGTTAAGGAATTACATTAGGGGGTCCTCATTACTTTACAAACTGGTGACATTGACATTAAGATGAAAGTCACGTTAATCATATGTTATTATGTTATCATTTTTGTTGTAGAAATTCGTGCCTCATCTTCGTTCTCGAAGAATGTCCAAAACTTCTCCATCAGGTGTTTTGACAATTCAAGATGAATAAGTGATGGTGACAGATAAGGATACAGTCTATTACCAGATAATCTGAAACACAGACTGAACAAACAATTATTTCTTTATTCAATATTAATCGGATTTTCTTGTTAAATAGCAAATCATTAAAACAGTTGTGAATAAGAAATTAAATATTGTGCATTTGAAGCGGCATATCACAAAACTGATTGTTTTAATGATGAAGAGCTTTACCTGAAAATTAGAAGAAACGCATGCCGCGTATGCTCTGCAAGTGCTCTATAGATCATACACACGTTTTTTTTCATGAATACTTCAACCAAAAATATAATTAATAGAAAGACAAAAATGTAAAAGTGCGTAGTCCCTGCTACCCTAATGATCGGCAACAGTTGGTAAATTTATTTGGATGATTTTGCTTTCGTTATTGAAAAACATTATTAAAGTTAATTACCAAATAAAACGATCATTTTGGGGAACGTACATGACCGTTTTCTTTTATATTTTTCTGAATCAAGTTTTTAAAGAACTAACACAAACTAAAACTGTGATATTTGTTCAATTCCATATATGATGAAAGCATTTAACATGGAATGTTAATGAAAAGCGTTATTTTTGCTGTCGTTTCCGCTTTTTACAAGATTATCAAAATATCTCGCATATTAAAATTGAACATCACATCATGTATTTCTAAACTTTATTGGAATTCATACATACGTTTTTATGCCCCCGCCATGAAATGGCGACGGGCATTAAGAGTTGCTCCTGTCCGTCCGTGCGTCCGTCCGTCCGTCCGATATTCTCGTAAACGCAACTCCTCCTACACTACTGGTGGGAATTTAATGAAACTTGACCACAATGCTTGGCCTGATATGTTGTTGTGTATGAAGGTGGGGTTTCGCTCTTACATGTTCCGTTCAGAACTTATGGCCCTTTGATACTTCCATTTACATTAGTTTTAATAGGAGTATATCTCGTGAACGCAACTCCTCCTACACTACTGGTGGGAATTTTATGAAACTTGACCACAATGCTTGGCCTGATATGTTGTTGTTCATAAAGGTGGGGTTTCGCTCTTACATGTTCCGTTCAGAAGTTATGGCCCTTTGATACTTCCATTTACATTAGTTTTTATAGGAGTATATCTCGTGAACACAACTCCTCCTATCCCTCTGCTGGGAATTTGATGAAACTTTACCACAATGCTTGGCCTGATATGTTGTTGTGCATAAAGGTTGGGTTTTGCTCTTACATGTTCCGATCAGAAGTTTTGGCCCTTTGATACTTCCATTTACATTAGTTTTAATAGGAATATATCTTGTTTCTTATATTTTGTGTTAAGCAAAATATGCATTTTGCCCATAACTTTAAAACTACTTGAGATACTGCCTTGAAACTTGAAATATATTTTTACCATCAAAATCTACATCATAACCAACAAGACCCACAACCCTGCTTCCAATATTTTTCAAATTATGCCCCTTTTTCACTTACATTTTGTGTTTAGAAAAATATACACTCTGCCCTTAACTTCGTTTGGAATGGAGGGATTTCAAAATAACTTGTCACAAATGTTCACCATAACAAGGCGGTGTGTTGTGACAATACCCATGCCTGTAGGTCCAAGGTCAAGGTCACTGTTACTAAAAATAGAATTTTCTTGCAAAATCTTGTCCGCTCTTTAACTTTGTTATTTCTTATTGGATTTTTAAATAACTTGGTATAATTGTTCGCCATATCAAGACGGTATGTCACATATATGCCCAAGCCTTTAGGTCGAAGGTCAAGGTCACTGTAACTAAAAGTAGAATTTTCTTGCCGGGCTGTTACTTTGTTATGAATGGAGGGATTTCAAAATAACTTGGCACAAATGTTCACCATGACAGGGCGATGTGTCGCGTACCATGCCCATGCCTGTCGGTCAAAGGTCAAGGTCACTGTTACTAAAAATAGAATTCTCTTGTCCGGGCTGTTACTTTGTTATGAATGGAGAGATTTCAAAATAACTTTGCACAAATGTTCAGTATGACAAGGCAGTGTGTCCGCACAATACCTTAGCCTGAAGGTCCAAGGTCAAGGTCACTGTTACTAAAAATAGAATTCTCTTGTCCGGGCTGTAACTTCATTATAAATGGAGGGATTTCAAAATAACTTGACACAAATGTTCACCATGACAGGGCGGTGTATCGCATACCATGCCCATGCCTGTAGGTCAAGGTCACTGTTACTAAAAATAGAATTCTCTTGTCCGGGCTGTAACTTTGTTAGGAATAGATTGATTTCACAATAACTTGACACAAATGTTCATCATGACAAGATGGTGTGTCCCGTACCATGCCCATGCCTGTAGGTCCAAGGTCAAGGTCACTGTTACTAAAATAGAATTTTCTTGTCAGGGTTGTAACTACGTTAGGAATAGAGTAATTTCAAAATAACTTGGCAGAAATGATCACCATGACAAGGTGGTGAGTCGTGTACCATGTCCATGCCTGTAGGTCCAAGGTCAAGGTCAATATTACTTAAAATAGAATTTCCTTGTCCGGGCTATAACTGTTTTGAATGGAGGGTTTTCAAAATAACTTGGCACAAATGTTCACCATGACAAGGCGGTGTGTTGCGTACATTACCCATGCCTGTAAGTCCAAGGTCAAGGTCACAGTTACTAAAACTTGAATTTACTTGTTCGGGCTATAACTTCTTTATAAAGGAAGGGATTTCAAAATAACTTGGCACAAATGTTCACTATGACATTGCATTGCATTACACCAACTTCTTCACAGACATTTCCATTATGAGAAGACAACAGTGCCACAAATACAAATAATTTACTTGATCATCAAGTTTATGCATATTCTTATAATTACTCCATCATCACTGTCTTTGAAATGCTATTATTCCCATCATTGCACTTGAGTATCGGAAAACGATGCATAGCGGGGGCATCCGTGTCCTATGGACACATTTCTAGTTTTTTTTTAATTTTTCGAACTTAACATAAAATGTGCAAACTTTCTGAAGAGTGTTTGATAACTGAAATACACGCTTTTTATCCCTGGCATAGTGTCCTCGATGATTTATTTCAATGTGCCCAAAGGTTATTGAATACCCACATTTTGCATTGACCTCCACGTTTGTTATACGTATGTGCCTTTTGTATGTACATGTACCATTGTTAATTCAGACATTTTTGTGCATATGAGAACACGTTTGGGCATACATATATGTTATGTAGGTGAATCGCAAAACCTGGTTTTAACCCCAAAATCGTTTTATTTTGCTCAAAATGTATACTGTTACCCTGTTTTAATATAAAGTAATTTCAGCGAGAAAGCTTGGCAATAAAGAGGGATAGATGTATCGCACAAACCGAACTCCTTGCACTAGGTTTTCGTTGGTCCTGTTAATATTAATCTGTTTCGGGTATTTCAGAGAGATTACAGGAAGGACGATTTATATATCAATAATAGAGTATTGCGTTTCACATGAATTGATAATGCAATATAAATACGTCAATGATAAAAGCCTTTACAAATATTTTACAAAGAAAATGATTTGACTTTTTAAATACAAAACACAGTCAAATTTTGATAACTCGAATACCCAATGGACCGACGATTTACTTCAAGTTACCGCGTACTTCGAGTTATTACATTTAACATTTTACAGTTGTTTAAAGAAACCATAGAGCAGTCTATGCCAATTATTGCAAACATGATATTTTATTTACAAATTTTCCATGAAAATGTTATATTGATGAAAAAATACTATAATTCCAACAAATTTCAAAAGTTATTACAAGAAACAGATTGCTAAAATACTCTTGTTAGAAATAAATCATAATCATTTAACCATAAATAATATTTTTAGTTCTTAGTGCTGTGTGCAAACTATGTTTGCTTAAACGATTCAAGCTTAAGAACGTAGAAAAACTGATCCGCAAATGTTCAGTTTTATTAAACATGTCAATTACTTGAAATACAAGTACGTCAATTTCGCTCTTGCAAATGCTTTTTTATTTCTAAAACATCCACCAAGCATAGAAACATGTATAGGCCGTTGAGCAGGAAATTTATGTTTTTGAAACTACTGAGTAACCCTCAAACCGCGGCTAGGCGGCGTGGAAAGTAATTTGCATTCCCATTACTTCATATGAACATGCATAATCAAACCTGACATGGACTATTTTGATATTTGTAATGTTCGTTTGTTGTTCATCAATTTCACTGAAATGTCTCTTCTTCGCCGCAGTTTACGTTTATCTATATATTATAAAAATATCACAGTTTTGTGCATACAAATGTAAGATTTATTCACCATTTAAGAAAAAAGATACATAAAGAAACATACAATTTTTAAGCATGAGTTATTATGATCCATTAAGTAATAGTCAGTATGGTTCCCATTTGGGAGCAATCAACGTGGATCAACAAATGTACATTCGAGTTCTTATTAGAGGAATGTGAGTTTTGGTTTTACTGCTGGCTTTTTGTTACTTATTTCAGAATGGCGTAACTACGATTAACGGTAAACATTTATTTGTTTCATATATTACTGGCATGATTTGAAAGATGATCAATCGAAGTAAACATTACAGCGTTCACGATCATTTGATAAACTGGCTAGAATATGAATTGTTTTGACAGAAAACAAAAGAACGCCCGTAGAGCCCAATGTCAATTTGAAAGTAATCACATCATTTTCGGGTACGTATACGTAGAAGATCCCTCTTAACCAAAACAAAACACGAATATCGCTTCCTGATAAGTGTTACGTATTCCTTTCTTTGGTTTTTGTTACCGTTTATTTTTAGGAAAAAAAATGGGGAAACATTGAAGATCTACTAGTATACACTGAAATCTTCATTTTTTATGACACGTGCACTGTGGTGTTTTTGGTCCATGAGTATATCGCGTTATCTTATAGAAACGTCAAACGCTTGGTAAATGTCTTTTAATAGCATAAAATATTGCCACAGTTTTTTTGGTATTTTCATGAAACCTAGTGGGTTTCATAGTTACATTGTTTTCTTATTTGCTTTTGTCATGTTTTATTTATACTTATTAACTGGCTTAACAGTTTACAAGGTTCGATTGGCGTACTTTCAAGTCAAACAGGTATCTAAACAATATTTATGAATATTGATAACCTCAATGCCATACAAATGCGCCTAGCAAACCGTATAAGATACAGTCAATACGTGCCATCGTTTTCCGCCTAAAAAGAGTTCAAGTATGTCTATTAACCACCCACAATGATTGACACGTTTCATGATTTTAAATTATATCATATAACCATCAAGGGAGGTCATTAAAACACATAAACACAACTACACTGAGATTCAGAGATGTTTTGTAAAATGAGGCAAAATGTTCTCAAAATAGTTATTATCGATCTTTTCACGTCTCGATAGTTTGTGTTCCACCTTTCAAATGGCTATGGACAGTCCATCCAGAGACATTCATATAGCAATAAACTGTACAGCAAGTTATAACTGGGTGGAACTTGACGCAGTCAGACTTCTGGGAAAAACAAATTAGTTTTCCTTTCTTTATAACAGCAGCCGTGCATTTAAATGATATGCCGAAAGATCTATTTTCAAAAGTATCTCGTCGTTTGTTTGGTAACAATAGCAAAAATATCAAGACTTTCATAAGGATCATATAATGAGTACACATTTGATGATTTGATGTGTTTAATATAGAACAGTCTCTAACAAAATGGCCCCGAGGCAACAATGATATTCATTGTTTTACATCTCTTTAATTATAAATATTTTAATATTTATATGTTTAGAAAGGACTTGCTCACTTCTCGTTAAGTTTATAATCAATTTTAATAACCAAAACATTAAAAATTAAAAAAAAAGCATTTAATGAAGGTCAGGATAGTGGGCTAACCACATTTTAGAATGTGAAAAGGGTCATTTTGTCAGAGACTAGCTCAAACAGGAAGCCAGAGTAGAGCCCGGACAGTTATACAACTTCTCATACTATGGCATATTCTTTCTAATCATATATATCACTCACCCTAATTTTGACCCGTGAGCTGTGACCTTTTTGAACAAGTCCATTGTTAAAATCCTAAATAGGTAATGTTCTTCATTTCCAGAGTTACCTTTCATATAGATGAACTGAGAACTTTGAAATCCACTACAAATATGATAATATTGCAGGCTCGGTTTAATTGAGCCTGTTCATGGGCAGTAATGAAAAAATGCATATTACTGTCCACACCGTCTAGCCCCGGGTTGAGCGCAGCTCAATATTTACACCAATAAACAGTAAACATTTGTCAATAAAGATCGGTGAAGAACGGACAGATTTTTACAAGATCATCATAATCATCATAACCACATTTAACACAGCCGCCAACAACACAACCACAATCATAATCATCATCGTCATCAGTAGCACCAGCACAACAACAACATAAGCAGCAGCAGATCTTCATCATGATTATGATCAATATCTTCGTTTTCACCACGATCTTCATAATCCCGTCCAGGATAATGATCATATTCAGCAATATTGTTGATTTGCGGCTTCATCTGCTGTTGTTGCTGCTGCTAGTGCTGTTAATAATGTTTGTATTGATCATCATGTCATTCGTACCAACTGTTAGACACAATGATGACGTTCAATAAAATGTGTTTGTTTAAAAAGTACGTTTTTTTTCTTTCAAAACTGCTGACAAATGTTACTTTATCTTGCCAATTTCGTTTTCTTGTGGCCATTTGATTTTGGAATTTTTCAAAGCGATTAACTACTAATACACGAGACAGTTTGATAGAAAATATATGGAAACAAGCAGCGTTTTGTTAAGTTTAAATGTTATATTTTGTAAGTAACAGTCAATAATTTACATGCAATAGAAGTTTGGTTTAAAGTTTAGATAAGGCAGTTGTCTGGCACCGGATTTAACTGTCAAAGCTATCCTGAAATGATAAGCCAACACATTAAGCATTTTTAAACTAACTTAAATTGAAATTTTCTATTATACTATATTCTAATCAAAACCGGAGTTATTACATACCTTGAATGTTTATTTTACTCGTACATTGTTCATATTAGAAGGATTATTTGGAACGGTCAGTGGCAAAACAATTTGTACATAAAGGTCCATGAGAAACATGTTAATCAAAAGTGCGAGTAAAATGACAAATTGTTTATGAAATGTTGTACTGAACTACCTGGGCAGACTTGTAAGTTGCAAGTGACTGTTTCTGATTGGCTTCCCAGACAGTCTAACACATTTTCTGTGCTACAAATCCTAAGTTTCTGCACGTGGCCTCCACCACACGTTTTCGAGCATGTGCCATAAGTCCATTCTGACCATGAAGCTGAAACCAAAGAAATTAAACGGCATTAAGTGCTATATGAATTTACTAATCCGAGGCCCCGTATTCTGAAAAAGTCAAGTTATGTTTGACTCGAATTCGTATGCAACTATTATCATCAAAGAAAAAAATCAAGAATTTGAGGTAGATTGATAAATAAAAGTGCATACTAAGTACATGTATTATACTATTCTTTGCTTGTCAAGTACTAACTAATTCATTTGCAATTGATTATTAAAACAACAACACAGAAACCATATATACTTAAAGAAATTAGAAACGCAACTTCTTTAAACTCAAAATATGTTTCGTGATTAAAGAACTTGCGTTTTATATTTCTTTTACTACATTATATGTATTTGAAGAAATTAGAAACGCAAATCATTTAAACATGAAATGTATTTCTTGCTTAAAGAAGTTGCGTTTCTAAATTATTAAGCTTATTATCAGAATCAATCGTTAATTGTGGCCTATTTGTGTACACGCCAGGCGATTAAAAAAGGGTATCATCTCGAAGCGATTTTTAATGTTTTTAACGGAATTTAGATAAAAAGGTAAGCTATGTAGCATCATTCCAACCTCTTTTAAAACACTAAAACCAAATATATGTAAGAACACTATAAAAGAATAACTCCATTTAAGATCGTTTATGTTTATCATCTATTATTATTACATTGTGTTGTGCAGTTTTTTTCATTACAAGGAATCGAATCAGATGACGGCCCAATACAGTCTCCAGTATTGCAGACTCGAAGTCTATGTTGAGTTCCAAATCCACACGTGGCCGAGCATTTACCACCAAACCACTCCGCCCAATGTCCTGCTTAAATTATTATCAACTTGAAGTAACTTTTTTTATTTGATGCATTCTCCATTTCGTCTTTGTGTTTCAAGAAAGACAACTAGTAAATGTTATCGAATATATTAATCTTCTGCGCCTTGGAACTTTTTACAAATGATATTTCCTCCACTGTGGATCGAACGCGGACCGTACAGTGACAGTGCCTATACATGCAATCACGAACACGTTTCCGACTGAGCTAGCCGGAACATGCCAAGAAAGTTGATCGGGTACGCCTGATAAACGTAATAATCACTGCATGACATAGGCAACCGATTATTTACTGGACAGTACTGACTTTATGTACGGTGAGTTTTTTTACTGCCGCCACAAATAGGGCTACTTTAAAGGACCAAACGACAACAGTCTTACTTGATTTAAATTTGGCGTGAATATATGATTTTTAATTTAATATACTCAATTCCAAAAGAAATTGGTTTACGGTGAATTTTCATTACTGTTTTTCTTAAAGCCTAAATATTTGGTATCCAAATTGATATTTAATTTAGATCATTTTCGGTTAATAAAAAACTATTGGTGATCATATCATAGTATTGATAACAAAATTTAAATTTAATATGATATCATTAAACACTTGCATTCTTTCGGAACAGCGTATATTATTCATTTTCATTTGAGCTGTAAGTAAACTATTGAGTAAATCATCAACATGTATATGTGTCATATTTTTGTTTTAGCAAATTCATTAAATTATAGCCAAAAACAATTTCATATCATGATCTCACTCAACATGCTCAAACAATACTATACATGCTATGATAACATTTTAATAGTAGTAGAAATTCTACGAAATACCTTGCGAGTAATAATACATCGATTTGAAAGCTGAATGTTTTATATAAAAATCAAATACACACATTGTGCAGTTATATTGTCATTTATTAATAAAATGATTTAATTCACAAAATATTATGCAATGAATGTGACGTTATATGTTATTGACACCTTGGCATATGGTTTCCAAACTTTTAGGTTTACATGATGTACATAAAATGACTTGTTTTATAAATAATATAGAAACACAAACCCCAGTGGTCAGGAATTTATCCATTTAAGTTTAAAATAAACATTTTATTATGTTCTGCCTGCTTGCAGTTTTGTTATCAATTTTGTCTTTGAAGGCTGCTGGACATGATAATTATATCTGTGTAAATACTGAGTTGCGCTCCGCCCTGGCTGAGGGAGGGGGAGGGGGGGGGGCGTGCGTGGATAGTTATGCATGTGTCCACATACGTATATGTATACATTTATGAATATAAACAGGAAAAATCAGGTCTACCTGATTGTGATTACTAGACGGGGACCCGGGCTTGCGATGACTTAGAGAAACTACCTATTCTCATAAGAAACATGTCTGTATGAGAAGGTCATGATTTTAATTATTTGTAAACTGACTAATCAAACATTTTGTAATGCTGTGAAGTTTTCAAAAAGGTGTGTATATTAGAATAGTGAAAAGCCGCAACTTGTTTAAATGCCTTAAAAGTTACAAACAATGCAACTTCATTCTACTTCCGTAGTAAGCTTCTTCATGTTTATTCCTGTACTAAAGTCATGTCGTGTCATGTTCAGTAGCTTTCAAAGTTCTTTTTATTTGCAATGCATTATCATACTTAAAGACTCTTTTCGATCAAATTCTTGTTTGATGAAAACACATGTCTCAAAATGTTTAATAAGTCATTATTACCCAACTTTGGAGACGTTATTTGTATTTGTGTAGTGTGAGTTCCTGTTGTTGTTTTGAGAGCGGGGGAAGTCACGGCTGTGGTGGCACTAGAACTTGGTGACGCTGCGTGTGTAGATGATGGCATATAATCTAATAAGTCAACAATGTGGTGAAATTTCTTTTGTTAATGAAGATATTTTTGTAAAGAGGAATATACAATTTGTGATGCAGATCTATATTGATGGTTTACTAACATGAGAACTTTACATGTGTTAAATTTAAAAAAAAATCTAATGAAAAATATATTTGGTCATATAAACACACCTAGCGTATCGATTTAAATCATTAAACTGAAGGGATATATCTCAATACCTTTGCATGCGCCGTCATGCAGTGCGAGATCATCTATAGCCGTGTCACCTTTATATGTTGAACCAACGTTGGCAGTTACATGTATTACAAGCCTGTAGTTGTCTGGTATCTGTTTACTAAATATCGTCATAGAGGCTTTGATCCATTGCTCACCATGGTCCTTCTTAAACAGCTCAATTCCGTTCCTCGAGTATGTGCCCTTTAAGGAAGAAGAAATCATATAGCTTAAATAAGTATTCTAACCGCCCAACAACTCAGCCTGATTTCCGTCCGTTCAAAGGCGACACATTGTGCATATTGGATGGGGTAACGCACATATATTGAATGTGTTTTGCTTATAAATCCCAGTTTATTTTAAAAAAGACGAAAGCGCTACAAACACTTAACAAAATAATTTATTTCATATATAGAAAAGCACACAACTCTAAAGATAAACACGTTTATGACTTTTTAAGTTAGCAAAATGTATCCATTCCTAATCGTGAATATCTTATTAGCAAAAATAATCATTTCATAAGGGCTTATAATATTGTACAGGTCTCATAGTATTTGTATTGGATTTTATTTACACGGTCAAATTTTCTGTAGTATCATAGAACATTTAACAACTTTGTATAGTGTGTATATTGAACGTTGTACAAACCTCAGCATGTACTTGTAGACTCCCGATGCCATCCCCAAACATGTTATACCAAAACTCGAGACAAACTGTATGGTCTGCAGGTATTTCTGGTGATACAATGCTGGCTTGCTCGCCAGCCAGTCTAGGAGAAGAGGTTTCAATAAACAAATACTTCCCTTGCGCTGTAAACAATATAAAGCATGCCAGTGAATCAGGATTATTTTGAACTGTTCTACTTACTGATTCAGTGGTTTTCTTTGCAATATCTCCAAAGAATAATGTAACAGTTCACACCATTTGAGCATACTACTTTAAATCAATTAAATATAATAGCATTTGAACAGTAGTGGTTGGGAGTTCTGCCGCTATGAGCATCGACCATCCTGCGGAAAGGTCAGTTGACAGGAAAAATATATACAGGGATTTCAATAGAAGCAGATGCTTGCATTTTGATGCATCTGTGTTTGCTGTCCACTTTTGATCCCACATAATTCTGAGGTTGGGGTCATTTTGATGCAGGTAAACAATCCAAAATGGATAAATATTCTGTCTAGTGAAAGTAAATATAAAGTAAATTATTTAGTTTACCTTTAAAAAATAATTTATTATACTACATAAGTGCAATCTTTTAATGTAAATAAGATTACTCTCTACAACATACAACTCTGATTATGACTCATAAAAAATCTTCATAAGGGTGAGATAAACCCTGATTTTTAAAAGCCGTTGAAATCCGTGAATCTAGTACAATGATCGTAGCTTACATACAAAATAACAGAATTTTCAGATTTAACAGAAATCACGTAGATAGCAGTAAGGTAATGTACAATGCCTGATCACATATTGAGAAAGGGAATAAATGTTGTTTATATTTACATGTCTGTAACGTATGGTCGTTATTTGGACCTGTTCCGTCTGTTGGTGTCGGGCCACTCTGTAACGTCCAATCAAACGAGTCTTCATTCGGCTGGGTCCATGAGCATATAGTACCCTCATCGAAGTTGCAAACACCAAAAATATTAGGCTTTGTACCTAAATTAAAATTATAGATGTATTAGACCAGAGGAGCGTATTATGTATGCATTTAAAGATTTCAATGAACGTAATATTTGAATGACAGAAATACTTTTAAAAAAGGAGTTATAGGTACCGCAATTAAGGAAAACCTTTTCCAAGTTTTATCGCCGAGTCCCCGATTAAGAAAATGTGAAATATGCAAATCAGGAATTGACACATCAGATAAAACAGCCTCCACACACATTCGAGAGAGAGAGAGAGAGAGAGAGAGAGAGAGAGAGAGAGAGAGAGAAGAGAGAGAGAGAGAGGTAGAGAGAGAGAGCATGGTTATTAAAATGATCAGTTTCAAAAAAGAGTAAGAGGAAGAGAAGAGTAAAAGGAGTAGATCTAATGCTACAGTGTATACTAAAGCTCGCAAACATCAACAAATATATTACCGCAACAACCACAGCTTTTTGGACAAAGAAATTAGGCAATGCTAACGTCGTTACAAGCTTTGAAGCTGGTATTCTGGTCTGTGCATGAATGTGCTGCATCGCTGCGCTGCAAAACATCGGAACCTGTATGGTTACTTTGTAACTGTATAATAAACACACAGCCTGCAATATGCGTGTTCGTTGACTTTTGAAAGTTCAATTTTCATCTATTTTTTTGTGAAGTATTGAAGCATAATTAATGCTATTGATGCTTTGCATAGACACCAAAACTGTGAAATTCTACGTTATTTTTCTTTTTTCTAAGTTCTCTTTGTATTTATATAAATGTCTTTGCTGTATTGATTAATTGATTTGATGTTATAACTTACGATATTTAGCACACGGATTGAAAACATCTGAAAAAAAAACAATAAAGAATTAAAATAAGCATCAGGGAAATCTACACTTTGGCTGTGAATACAAGGACGTCCGACACGGCCAACAAACTCAAATAGTGTTCACCAGAATTTAATTAAATAATGCAAACACAAAACTATTCCAAGTTATGTTTTGTAAATACAGACATAAAACATTAAAGTATAAAGGTGCATACGCAAACGTACACCCAAATAATGTGTTAATTTGGATACCAAAGTTGACCGATGTCTGACTTCAAACTGCAATTTTTCAATTTTAATTTAATAGATAGTTATTATGTTTGGGGATTATTATCATATATAAGGAAACGAAAATGCCCAATAAAATTTCTCCTAGCAAATAACAATCGTTTGGGAAATTCGAAGATCAAATAATTAATCAGTTTTTTCCTGAGACATTCTTTTTTATTAAGTAACGGTGTAACATAAAGATATATACACCAGCGTTATGTGCGCATCCTTGTCTGGGCGGTGGTAGTTCTAGTTAGTTAGAGCCTGCTCAGTAACAGATACCGGCTGATTTATGCTCACGTCACTGGATAGAACGCGACTAAGCACAAACAAACCGTGCATATTTTATTAAACGACGGTATACGATCATGATAGAACATTTTCTTCAGATTTTATCGATTGCATGGTCAGCAAGTATGAGTATTTTTTTTTAATTTAAATTATAAATTTTAACCTTTAGAAAAAACTCATTAACAACTTTGATATTGTTATTGATATCAACTATGCTTACCTGTTATACTATTTTCATTGCAGATTTTAGTTAGTGAAACAGATCCTGTGCAGTTAGTCGCGAAGTTTGTCGAACAATTTCTGAATCTCACCTGCCAACATTCATTTGTAATGTTGACGTGATACCAAGAACCCCATTGATTCTATACAGTGGTGTTAATGTGGTCTCATGATTTGATTCGATATGACTGCTGTTTTCTGTAAAATAAAACAAAGTTAACTTAAAATTACACAATTGCATTTTCAAAAGAAATTTGAAACATCTGTTTCATTTTTTTAAATCCTTGACAGTAATACAAACTCATAAACTATTCATATAACTTTTCTTAACACAAAAGGAAAACCCAAAACAATGATGGTCGGATCTTAAATACATCTGTTTAATATTTTCTCACAAATTCAAAAAACGAAAAATTTAAATTAAATGATTTTGCAGAATATAACTGATGCATATACAATCAACATATAACAAACTTTAAAATCATGATTGCTAAGCACAACAAAACAACACAAAACAAAACGAAGTACCTAGTATGTTTTGTTGCCTAAAATGCACAAAACACCATATAAAACATGATTTATCGCTTTCTCGAGTTCTTGCACAACGTTTAAAATATCAGTATTCATAACATCATGCCTTACGGCCTTAAAAGAACGTACATTATGAATTGCAAAAAGTTTTAAAAACAACTGGCAAAGATTTTGAGGGTAAAATCTCAGGTGACTTATATTGTATATTCAAACCTCCAAACTCTGTTGGCAAATTAAAAGCATTTCATTTACTTTA
Organism: Corbicula japonica; assembly: GCA_038501625.1. Taxonomy (NCBI): domain Eukaryota; kingdom Metazoa; phylum Mollusca; class Bivalvia; order Venerida; family Cyrenidae; genus Corbicula; species Corbicula japonica. The sequence continues at coordinate 166,135 of JAZAYU010000493.1, read as the reverse complement.
CATCTCCCTTTCAGGCCATACTAGCCATCTAATGCACCCCAACTTCCCCCACCCCGCCAAAAATGGGAACTATTTAGTGCCAGCATTGTCTGAAATACAAATGTATTTCTGAGTAATAAGACTTATTAAAAAAATTACTACTGCTACTTCTATTACTACTTCTACAACAACAACAACAACAACAACTACTACTACTACTACTGCTACTACTACTACTACTACTACTACTACTTCTACTACTACTACTACTGCTGCTGCTGTTACGACAACAAAATTAGGGGAAATCTTCTCAAAGAACCCAAAAGCTCGACCTGTTTGTTTTTATCTATGTCATCGTGTTCTCGCTGAAAAGAATCATGGGGCTCTGGTCTCAGTGGGCATTGAGTACCCACCCTTATGCTTGACAATGCTATAAGATTCTTGACTGTGTTCTATATTATTGTGTGCGTTTGCATGCAATATTGACGATTTGATAGATGGGTTGGAGTTATACCACAGGCGCGTAGGAGCGATTTAACCATTGGGGCCGCGGAAGAGATGATTTTTTCTGCATAATATTACCATTGATATGTCGATGTCATAAGTTTCTTTTTAATAAAAACAATTATATGTAGCCATTGATGTATATAAAATGTCATATTCGAGTACTGAAATACTGCAATCAACAATTTGATCACGGTTCGTAAATTAGACGTCTATTCTTTCAATATGCAAAAGTAATGATTGTACAAAGATCGGATAACAAAAGATGCATCAATAATAGTGTCATATCCATATTTACTGAATATTCCTTAGGAAATGGTGTTATTTTTATAAATAAAATATTATACAATTTTGAGCGCTTTCTTGAACTTTGCCGATTATGGTCTTCGAAACGAAATTGTTTCGCGCTACTTATTTCGATTTATTTAACTGGGATAAGCTCCTTCCTCAACCGTGGCTTTAATACCCCGAGGCAATCCCGCGAAACATCACCGTTTCCTTGACTTTGACACTTAACTGTGTATTATTAGCTAGGCCGATAACAATTTCATGTAATAACGAAGATCTTATGGCACGATACTACTGTTCATGGCATTGCATAATGCCAGAGCCATATTTTGAAGGCTTGCCCGCCGGGGCCGCGACTTGCCGAAATATTGGAGCCGCGACCGCGGCTCCTGCGGCCCCTGCTCCTACGCGCCTGTATCACCAAGACAACGTATACTTGTTTGTTGATATGAGAACCTGAAAAGGTAAGTGTAAGGTTGGTGTACCCTAGAACCTTGTTGAAACCTCCAGCGGCAAATTTGCCACTGACCGTTCCAAGGCGGTAATCATTCAGGTCCATACATTCGTTCATTGTGTTTGGCTTCATTTTTGAAACTAACTATTGAACATCCATATTGTCGTCTCCTCACTTTTTTCCGCTGTGTGGCGATGCTTTGTCTATTGGATGTGGCCATTCCCTTCTTGATATGAATATTTCACTTAATTTATTAATGATTATCGTACATGTCTGTATTTAGTCCTTGACGGTCATCATAGGCTTCGCCTCTATCCTTATGACTGTACATTACATAAATAACTGCGGTCGGCCGATTTGGGTTCATTGTTTAACACACAGCTTACGTTTTCCACATGGGCACACTTCATGGAAGCTCAAAGGCACAACTTGAAGTTTTTCACTTAGCTGACATGGGTCATTACAAGTTCTGGCTCGGTAGACGAGGCAAGCGCTATAGCTCATAGTATCGTAACAATTCCAGTTTGTCCAGTTTCCGCAGTGACACTCTATCTGGCTGTTTACTGTCCAGAAACATGATCTGGCTCCCGATCTAGATGGAAGAATATTTCATCACACAAGACATTGTTCATTCCTACAAAACCAGGTTAGGTAACAAGGGTGGATTTGCAATCCCAAAGGTCAAAGGTTTTGGTTTAAAATCTTTCAGCTTTGTGGGTTGTTCGTTGTGGACAAGTTTGCCAGCTGAAATATCTAGCATTAGCAGGTTGCCTTCTTTCAAAATATCTGTAAAGACGTACCTAATGGATAGTTTGTAATTTTATTTTTTTTTAAATCTTCAAATGTGTTTTCAAAATTGATTGTTTCAATATATAAATGAATTTAACCAATTTTGTCTTTCATCTTATCATTTAACACAATTATTATAATATTATACTTTTTTTTTTGTTTTTTATCTGTTAATACGTGTTAAACATTTTTAATTTCTTATCCCTACATTTTAAAGTTGAGACTTGGTATCTTGGCATTAGTTTTAGTAATAGGTTTTACTTTGTGACTGTGATATAAGATAATTTGTCTTTATTGAAATTTAACTAAAGGTAGAATATCTAATGCTTATTAATTTAATCATTTGCTTCTTAGTAGATTTATTCCGCTGTTATTTGATTAATGGGTAACAATACTGTAAATTCTAATCCGTGATAAAACAATAGAATTCTTATTTTGATATATTTAATTGCAAGTATGTTTTGCATTGTTTGAAGGCTTTCTATGTCATGCCACCAACACAGAGGACCACAACGGAAATAAGAGGCTTTCTATTGCTAATATGGGATTTTCCAAGACCGCATATGCGCGTGTACCAATCTAGTAAATATTTATTTTAACTTAAAATACTGAATGTTTAAGACTGAAGTAATGACAAATGCGAATGTCGTAAGACATTTATTGCATGCAGATATCGATTTTTGTTTTTGTTTTATAAACATTGATTTTTCACATCCACAGTATGCGAAATGCATAATAATTAATGTCGTCTGCTAAATTTTATGACGCCATTATAAGAATTGACGTCAGTTTACGGAAAGTACCTTTTACCATGACGTGCCCAAAATATGATTCATTACTGTTTACGCTCTCCACATAACGTTCACTTTGGAATAAATGTGTGACTGCCGAAAACCGACTTGCTTCAAAGATAATACTTCTAATAAAGAAAACACTTTACGTACCAGTCTGTGAACTTGTCGACAGTATGCTCGTTGCTGTACCTAAAACAATAAAATAGTGTGAAAGAGAAAATTATACATGAAATACCATCATGATGAACAAAAATCCTTTACTTACACAGAGACATATATATATATATATATATATATATATATATATATATATATATATATATATAGAGTCGCATCTCTCTATTACTGATATAAGAAATCTCGTTTTTTTGACGTGGATTCGGCGAGAATCTCGTCACGTTACTTTTGAGGTTGTTTCCCTTGAAAATTTTTCCCGGAAACCGTTAAAAGTACGCGCATGCGCATACTGCGTAGGGCAAAAAATTCGATAACAAGGAAGCTACAGTGTATAACAAAGGAATATTGATTTTTTCAGTGTGTTTGACAGATTTATCTTGTAATTTGTGATAACTTTTGAATTAAAAGTGACAATAAGACCGTAAGACCTTTGCTCTGATAATCATGATGCCAGTGTTGCTTGTACTATGTTCACATTTCTGAACCCATCCATCTTTGTAATACGAGTAGGCATCAAGAGATCGATGTGCCCGCATGTTCTCTCTGGTAAATGGTCCAGGTGTATCAATGAAATAAGTAAATATGTCACCGAATTCTAACTTTGGCCATTTTGTTGGGTCGTCCAGCCATTTTCGCTCCGATCCCGAGCTGGTGTCAACTTTACTAGCATTTCTTGTCTTCAAGCCCAATATACGGATCATCGATGTGATGTTCATGAAAACCAAGATTAGTTAGCTTCTCAAAGTACCTTTTCTGGTTATCTGGTGGTAAACTATTAGCGTAATTACTCATTTTGATTTAATTTATCGTTGAATTGTTGTTCTTCGTATGCAGTTTTTTGCCCTACGCACAACGCCCATGCGCGAAATTGGCTTCCGTTGTTAACGTACCGATTTAACCCGAAAAGGTCTATATGATGTTACCCCACCCACGCAAGTCTAAGTCATCATCCCATGAAAAGAAATCAGCTTTGTACTTAGCCATTTTATTGCTACTCGGATAGATGTTTTGTGAGCATGTGCTAGAATCTAGATGCACCAAGTTGGTAATTTACATCTATATAGGCCATTCTTTATGTCAAAGGGAGTCACTTTCTATTCGACCAATGTCAAAACATGACAGTGTATTTGGATTTCACACACTGACAGTTTATTAAGTTCCCCTACCTGTCAATTTGGAACTGGAGACTTGTCACATGCTATTGGGCCAGTCTTAATACTGTAAACATGACAGTGTATTTGATTTGGTGTTCACACCATGCCAGTGTATTAAGTTCCCGTACCTGTCAGCAAGGATCTGAAGACTACTTGGCTGAGATAATGGTGAAGACCACCCTAAATCTCATTCAACATCAGTATCAATTCTAAATGTAACAAAATAAAACACGAACCAAAGTTATATGAGATGCCGATTTTTCTCGAATTCATTATAGCTTTATTCAGACATAAAAATTAATAAAAAACCAACAAACAAATGACACGGGAGGCAATAAACAACAACAACAACAAAGAAACGAGTATTTCTTCGTAAAATATTTAATTTCATATCGTTTATTTCGGCTATTACAAGCACTTTAACAAATCTTTGATGAAAGAATAACTTCTTTTGATAATATAAGCATTAAAAATGTTTACTTTTATTTAAAATATTTTATTAATTACAAGTTTTCATGATCAATTAAATGAAAGTTTCTGATGTATGAATTAACAGCTATATTGATTACTATGACGCGGTTAGCGATCACGTGACTCGCCGAGATAACGCAGGCCGCGTGCACATGCGAGATAAAGCGAAGACGCTTATCATTGTATAATATAGGTCTTTGACTTACATTAATTGCCTACCTGTATTCCTTGATTGTATTGATCGCCTGCATAATCTTCAAATCTGCTTTAAATCTAACCAAATGAATTTAACAACATTACGTTAAAGATCAGTACTGTGATAACTGGATTACCCATGTCATTTGACTTTATATTCTTGTCTTATCAATGCATTTGTGCATCAGATATTTATCTCCAATTATATATTGTTTTATTTGTTGAGCCCGCTCAGTGTGTAAATAAATGACCATTTTAAAGGTAAATATAGTTCGACCAAGCTAAATTGGCGATGTTTACAATTATTTATAGAATGTAAACACGGGTTTAGGCAAATTTACGCGTTAAAAGTACTATTTTTCGGCGTTAGCTGTCTAAGCTCACTTTTGACCTAGTTTTTCGACCAATGAAATATTGTAAAAAAAATTATTATGCAGCGGGAAAATCAAATAGATTATTTTGATTGGTTATTAGTGGGTCTTGTTAATGATTACCGTAACGATTTTTATATTGTGTGTAAGTATTTACCTGGCGCTTATATGTTCGGGCATTTTCGTTTTAAAAAGCGTTAATTGTATTGGAGTAAAATATATTTATGGTATAAATAACCAGTTAAGTCAATTGATGGCTTAAATACGATTTTATATGGAATATTCATAGGTGTCAGGTAAACACTCGAGTACAATACACAGTGTAAAACGACAGAGAAGTGCAGATATTTCTGGTTCTTACTGGTTCCTTTCTAGTTCCTTTGATACTGATTGTTAATTTCAAGTCCAGAAATTCAAAACGCCTTGGTGTAGTGGTTATCACACTCGCCTCTCAAGCGGAGGCCCCGGGTTCAATACTCGGGAGGGAGACTTTCTTTTAAAGTTAATTTACGTAAAAGTTGGTAGATTTCGCTCTTGTAACAAGTTGTTATTATTTTCATTTATTGTATTTTAATGACATTTATTCATCATAAGTGCTAACTCTACAAGAGGTATTTTATTGAAACTGAATGTACTGTTAATGTTAGACATTCTTCTTTAATCGACGTTTTATCACCAGACGAAATTTTTGCACGCTCTTTCTTTCTTTCTTTCTTTCTTATATATAAAAATCTTTTCCATCAACGCCGTTTATCTTTTTTAAAGATATTTCTTGTTTCATTTTATATCACCTCGCCCTGATAGCTCAATGGCTAACGCGTTCGGCTGCCAAAGGCCTAACTTTTTTTCGACACGGGTTCGATTCACTGACACACGGCTTTTAAGGAAATATTTAAGATTTAAATTTTTTTTAAGTTTTACTGCAGTCATTTCAAAGTATTAGATGTATTTTGCCTCAGTTAATTTTATCGCGGAAATATTTTTTGTGTAAAATATATTTAAAAAATGTAAACAAAAAAACATGTTTCCAACCTACAACCTATAACAGCGTTTACACCATTGCATTCTGAAGTGTTTACAAGACTGCGTCTTAGACCACTCGGCTAATGGGACAAGTATTGGGAGCTTTACCCTTTGTATTTACCAACGATTAAAATATTTTTTCGTTGTTTTCATGTAACGTCAATGTAAACACGCCCATGTAAACATTGCAAAATTACCGTTGTCTGATAATAACTGTACACGATTGTAATACAGAGCAGGTACGCATTGGTGTTCTTGTTTATGTAGTAATAATAAAAGGTAAAAAATGAAAGGAAATGTTTCATAAACATATTATATGATTTAAATGATAAAATATTGTTGTATTCACAAGGATCACGGCATTATCCGGAACATTCGATGCCACTCAAGAACTTGCGTCTGAGACATTGCTTTTCTGTCCATAATTTCTTCATCATTCATACTGCTTTTCGTCGGAGAAATTCCAAGTTCAAAATGGAATTAGACGATTGCGTGCGGTTCGAATTTTTCAAATGACGCCATTGACGACATTCCCATGTAACAGAAAAACAGTGACTGTGAACAAAGCGTGCTTAAGTCAAAATTATGCGAAATGACGTCAGAGACATTACTTAAAAGGTAACTTGCAAATTAGCGTAAATTATGGCGTTTCGGGTTACCGTAGCAATTTTTTAGCTACAGTTATTATTTCGTGCAAAAATAAGACCTTCCCCGCTAAACAATTCACTCGTCGCTATCGCAACAAGCTATTAGGAAGATTAACTTATTCTGATAGATTTTTCTATTTGTATACTTCGGGCAATAGTTACACTTCAATTGTGACTTAATGTTATTGCTATATCTTACAAAAAATTACATCAACAATCCGGATATTTCTGGATCACCCCTCGTAGTCACGCTCATTAAAAATGCTTCTTTTTAGCTTGTTAAAAATGTTAAGATTATTATACACCTTTATGGGTGATACTTCATTGTTAATAATATTATATTCAATTCTGTTTTAGTCTCTTTGCAGAATATAAAGACATTTACAGTATTAACACGTCAGAACCAGATGTAACAGAAGCACATTTTCCGGACACGCGGCTTAAATTTTATTTTATATAAGTACTGGCAAATACGAAACCCTATTCCTAAATATGGTGTTGTTGTTAAGTATGGGGTAAATTAAGCAATAGAGAATAATTTCTTTACTTCTTCCAACAGAGCGAGTAATGAGTTTTCAATCTTCAGCAGCAGAAAAAAACCTGAGCATACAAAAAAGTTATTCAAAATTACAGGAATGCAGTAGATTTATTTTGTCATACCGAATGGTTTCACATTAATCAATGTCAACGCTATGGTACAAGTAGTACGACCAGTATATTTAAATACAGTATCATTACATTTATTCATGTATCATTGCGATTTTCAGTAATAAAATTGCTTATGTCTTTGAATGCTTTTAAGCAATTATTAAATATGCATAGTGTTTGTGGCACATAACTATGGCAAAGAAAGTATTTTTATTTAAATGACGAAGCAAACGAACTTCTGTTTCGTGTGTTTCATTTTTTTTTATAAAAAAAGAACACGGATCATTTATTACATTTAATATCATTTGTAAAGAAACATAAGTTCCCAAAATGCTTATAAATATGTATATGCATAGCTTCAGAACCAATTAATTTGTTTTAAGCATATGTTCCACAAATGAAACGACCTAAACACTGCAATAATTTTTGTCCCGGGTGGAGCGCAACTCAATATTTACAATTCATGCATTCTTTCTGAACATAAGCCGCCAAAACATATGGAAGTATTAAAAAAGTGAACATCACACTTAATCATGTACACTATTTTCTTTTGGCTGTCTATCAATTATGTTTCAATATATGTTCAATTGCTTCAAAATATTGTATAAAAAATAGAAGTTATGCCTTGTTCAATCAACACATGCATGACACATGTATATCATAATTGCTAAACTGTACGATTCATTTACTGGATGCAGATAGAAACTGCCATAGAGTTTTGCCAGGATGTACATTTGTACATGTTTTTATTTGAATATTGTAATTATGTTTAATAATGAATTTTGAAACGTTTATGATTTTTAAAGTTTCTTTCGGCGTTTCGTATTTTTAATGTTCTGAATATGTTTAAATATTAAATATAAAAAAGTTAAGGATATTCCCTTTATATGAAGTATTACTAAACAAAATATAAGCTGATAACCGGACTGATCAAATAACTCGTAAGCTTTATGTGCTAATGTGGAGTCGCGCTGCGATCTCTGGAACTTGTTTGTCAATGAGTAAGTTTCTATAGAAAATTGAGTCCAATGAAATTCATACGTATATCGAAATGTGTGTTTAGATTCCTGCCCATTGCGAGCGTGATTCTATCGAAACAGGGCGGCTTGAACAATTTTCTTGGAAGGTCTCTTAAAAATATTCATATAAAACCAATGTTTTAGAAATTCTTATAGGTCGCTTCTTAAAAGATTGATTAGTAGGAAAAAACAAGCCTTTATTTTTATAATTTGATAATAAAGAAGAAAGACAATTACTAATTAATGTAATTGCTGTAAATACAATATGTTTATAAATGATATAACGAAAAGGGTTGGAATGTTTAAGGAATATTTCAAGTTCAAAATATGTGATAAAATATGAATCAAGGTTTTGTAAACTACAAATGGAATGAGATTTGTTTAACATATGTCATGGAAAACAAATCATACAGTCTGATGTGTCTTTTTAATTAATAAAATTAACATGAGGTCAAATAAAGAAGTACGGCAAGTAGGTATCAAAAGGATCAAAAGGATAGGTTCGCCGGTTTGTCGGATAAACAGCGAGGTCTGTTATATGTCGCCGAAGCAATCATATATGAACATTTAAAGTTGACATTTAGTTTGTTCTTTTTTAAATTGCACAGACATGCAGACATGCACGAAAATAGAGAAACTAGTCAAAATTACCGGACAACTCATAAGGATTAATAGAATTTATGCTACAAATGGATTGGGCTAAATTTAATCGAACGATTACAAGTCTCAGTTGCATCCTTTGGCAAGAAATCTGTTGCTGCAGTGCAATATAATAAATACCCTGAAACTCGAACATTTAAAATTAAAAAAGCTTGATGTTGTTTAATCTTTAACTAACGTATTAAAAAGACACAAGCCACGTTCTTTCATATTACTATTCACGTGGCCTAGCTCCGGTTTGAGCGCAACTCAATACTTGCACAAATATATCTATCGTGCTCAGCGTCATTCAGAGATCTATAAAATTGCTAACAACACATAACAGTAGGCATACACAGGTTTTGCAATCGTGTCAAAGGGCTGGACTTTAGGCTAAAGTTTCGTGAAATTTCTTTCACGGGTTGAGAAGACACAAAATCTGCACACACGGACGGAAGGACGACGGACAGGCGAACGAAGACCATTCCTATCTCCTTTACCGCTACGCGGCGGAGGATATGAATATCAACAGCGCACGACGAAAATCAACTTATTGCAGTCTCAGGTTGGCTAAGTCTGTTCATGAGCAATAACGGAAACGACTATTTTATTATTATTACAGCACATTTATCTTCTATCGTAGCTAAGTCATGTCTGCGCAGAAGGATTTTTTTAGTAAACATAGTTTACAAATAAGCTAAATTAGTTCGGTGATAACAGCTTTTTCACCATACTGTCAACAGAAATCATTCTCAACGTTATGTCACCACCGTCACCACAACCACCATTATCTTCATCATTATCCGTCGAAGTAGTCATGATATCATCACCATAATCATCATCATCATCGTCATAGTCGTTATCATAAAGTAGTACATTTCTTTATTAAACTTTGCAAATGTATTAATGTATTATTAAGGAAATATAATGTTGTTGCGTATTCACATTTGATTTGAGTCTAAGGCATTTATAATAAATGCTTACCTGCTATCAGACACAAAACACCCAAACTATACATCAGGCTCATTTTAAGTGTAAATAAGAAATGGTAGGGAGGGTAATCCAAAAGAATTTCTTCTTTGAAATCCAGATAAGACCGATAAATGACTTGAATATTTATCGACAGAACCTCAAAATTGTAGCTTTAACTTAAAATAAACATTTCAAAAAAAAATCTGCATGAATTAAACATAATACCGATAAGAGAAATAGAACTGCGTACTGTATAACATGCACGACTTGACCAACATAGCACACTTCGGCGATTAGGGACAATTAGGGATCGTTATGTATGTAAAGATGTGATGTAATCTAAGCCATTTTTTTTTCAAAATGCACGATATAAAATATCTGCTCCCAAAGCTATTAAACGTGCCTTTAACTGTAAGAGACATGTGTATATATTAGCTGGCAGGTCCATTATGCAAGGAATAAAGATAATTTTGACTTAACATATACATTGTAATTATGATTACCGAATGCCAAAATGTACGCCTATGTGCACGTTACATGAGTATTGGCTGACATAATTTGGTAAAATTTTGAAAAAAGAATATATTATATTGAGTTTGAGGTAAAGATGGAAAAAGCTGTCATCCAGGGGGAACTGTCTTGAGGTGAAAGATTTTTCTATCTTTATTAAATGTCCCATCCAAGATACTTTTTCTTGCATACATTTTAAAGTTCATAATATTTGTGTGCATGTATACATACTTAAGTTTTGTTTCCTTACGCTGAAATATTGACGTTAACGTAAACCTTATTTTCTAAATGACGTCAGTAACTTGAATAATTAACGTCAGATACTTGACGACGTGACGTCGATCTTGTAGCACGCAAACGTTATCTTTTCCCTAGGGAAAATATAAGATTTTCTTTCCCATGTAAATCACGCGGAAATACTTAAATATCCGGTATGCAAGAAATCATCGACAGCAATGGATTTGTCACGCAATGTCATCGTACAGTCTGAGAAAACCGTGAATCCTGTGAGGACAACAAGTGTGGTTGCCGGTTATCGTTGGACGTCTTGAACAGGGACAGATGCGTCTAGATTCGTTATATATGACACAAGATACAGTTACGGTAAACTGCAGTGCGTTCTCATAGAGAGACCGAATATGTAAAGATTTATCGCTCGTTAGATTTATGATCTTGTCGTTGAAATGTGAGCGGAGGCGTGCGAAACCCCAAAGACGTTTACAACAGGTAGTTGATCGTATTGTTTCCGCTTGCGGACCTGGGTGTACTGATCACAAACAAAGAAACAGTCCCAGTTATGGGAAACACCGAGATTGCTAGCTCCAAAGAAGGCAACAGCGACGAAAACAAAAGGGAAGCAGAAGTATTTTTTCTTCGAAAGATGTTTCTCCAGCTCGCTGTAACATTTAGACATGAATAGATTACAACTTATGACAGACAGGTAATTAATTTTTTACAGTCATTTTATTCATGTTCAAATAATGGTTAATTCAATATTATGTCAAACAATTATTATAATAAATAATTAGTTTTAATCATATAAATAGCTTTACTGTTACTTTAGGGCTTACCACACTCCTCCCTAGCAAGTTCATCCAGTAAAAAGAAATTTATCAAAATCTCAATAATGGCTAAATGCCGTTCAATGAAGCTTTGCACAAATGAATGTAACTAATGTAAGCTTTTTTTGCATATGATAAGACACGTTAGAACAGTAAAGAACATTAGCGAGATTTAAAAAGGCCCTAAAAATCTATTTACATAAATTCACAAAAACTTAACAACACAAAACATCATTTTAAATGCCCAAATGACATCGCTGTCTTGTGTCTTCGTGACTTACATATGTACACTTTTTGAGATAATTCAGTAAAAATGTGTATGACCTTCAATTTCCTGGTCGCTTCCTGATCGCGTAAACGGATGACAATCATTCTACCTGGTTGATCCTGCCAGTAGTCATATGCTTGTCTCAAAGATTAAGCCATGCATGTCTAAGTACACGCCTCAAGACGACGAGACTGCGAATGGCTCTTTAATCAGTTATGGTTCCTTAGATCGTACAATCCTACTTGGATAACTGTGGCAATTCTAGAGCTAATACATGCAACACAGCTCCGACCTCACGGGAAGAGCGCTTTTGTTAGCCCAAAACAAATCCGGTCCTCGCGGCCGGCCCACCTGGTGACTCTGAACAACTTTGTGCCGATCGCATTCCCTAGCGGCGGCGACGTATCTTTCAAATGTCTGCCCTATCAACTGTCGATGGTACGTGCTATGCCTACCATGGTGATAACGGGTAACGGGGAATCAGGGTTCGATTCTGGAGAGGGAGCATGAGATACGGCTACCACATCCAAGGAAGGCAGCAGGCGCGCAAATGACCCAATCCCAACACGGGGAGGTAGTGACGAAAAATAACAATACGGGACTCATTCGAGGCTCTTCACAAGAAGTTAAAGATGCACTTTAATCGTGTTAAAGAAATAAATCTTGTGGGTATGACATGGTTTACTATGAACATCTTATTCTCGGTGGAGATCGAATCTGCTATTAATTATCGTATTTATTTTCATCTATGTTGAAAAAATGTTACATTCCTGAATCATTAAAAAAGGGAGTCATTGTAACTCGTCACAAGGGAGGTAATAAGCGAAAAGATAACTCTGATAATTATCGAGCGATTTCTCTAACACCAGCGACTCTTAACGTTTTTGAAAAAATACTGCTTAATAGAAGTAAAAACATAATATTATCAAAAATTAATCCACAACAAGGCGGTTTTCAAGATGGGTTGAGTTGCCTCATGACGTCATTTTATTTTAAAGAATCCATACTCTATGGCAAAGAACATGGTAGCAAAGTTCATGTATGTTTCCTTGATGCTAAACAAGCTTTTGATAGGGTGTGGCATGAAGGCCTCCTATGGAAATTATTTAATTGTAATTTAGACTCAAACACATTTCTCTGCTTTGTGAACTTAAACACGGAGATGAAAAGTTGTGTTAAGTTTAAAGGCGAACTCTCCCACTGGTTTAATGTTATGCAGGGAACCAGACAGGGAGGAATAAGTTCTCCCATTTTATATCTCCTTTCCATAAATGACCTGATAAATGAGTGACAGGAAAGTGGTCTTGGTTGATTCATCTATAATTTTCATGCAAGTTCCCCGAATGTCGCGGATGATATAGTCCTACTTTCATATTCTAAGTTAGGACTACAGAAAATGATTGACATATGCAATAACTACTCTAAAAAGTGGCGATTTTTGTACAATGCGTCTAAGTGTTCCGTTATAACATTCAATGCAACTAGTCTAAACAATAACATGCTTAAACTGGGTAATGAACTTATCCCAACAAGTAACAGTTATAAACACCTTGGCATATTGTGTGACAGTTATTTGAACATGCGTGATGACATGGCAGAAATTAACTCTAAATTAAGGAGTACTTTTTCAGTCTTATAAACTGTGGTTTATTGCCAAATGAGGTTAATCCTACAACATGGTTAACTATTTATCAGTCGATAGTTTTACCAAAAGCATAATATGGATGCGAGCTGTTAAATTCGTTGAGTCAAAATCAATTATTAACACCTGAAAAGAGTCACAGACTTTGTTTAAAACGGGTTCAGGGCCTACCTGTCTCTGCACCGAATGAAATAGCTTTAGGGGCTCTAGGGGTATACTCTATTGAATCAATCATCGATACAAAAACACTTCTCTTCTTTGGACAGCTCTGTCGCCTACGGCAAAATATCTTACTAAAAGATTCTTTATTCATCGGTTATTGCGTTTTATAACAGTCGACCTTCAAACGCAAGGTTTTATCACTGATATATATCGACTAGTCGTAAAGTACAATTTGAAGTTGTATTTAGACCAATTTTTGATTACTGGCAATTTCCCTTCAAAACCAATATGGAATCGGCAAAACACAAACAACATCATTAATTACCACTATAATGAAAGGAAAAGGAAAATTACCGAAAATATGGATACTGATATATTTGAGAATTTTTTTGATCGGTCAAACAATTGCATTCTCTGGGAGTTAAGAAGGAATTGTACTAATTCTAGCTGGTTATGTAAAACAGCTTTAAATAGTATGTGCAGGGTTTATGCCAAGTATAGTTAGAAGTTTGTTCAAAATGCAAATTATTAAGCAACAATATCATATTACATAAAGTTCACCACTGTACATTTAATCAGTACGACAGGAATCCTATGTACAATTTTATTATTTACCAATATGGTTATTCATCTTTCTTTAAATTCATGAAGAAAAATAGCTGCAATCAAATCTTCGCGATTGTTGGTGGCCTTAAATGTGTATCAGATAATTATGATGTTAAAGTTCATCTCATTTTATTGAGACATCTAATCAAACTGCTTACATAATGATTCTATCTCTGAGAATATATCACCGGCAAATTTCTTTTTCAATAGTCTCACTTAAGTTTCGTTTCGCTTTGTGAGAGTTTGTACGAGATTATGCTGATGATACTTTATTGAAGTTTTAATTGTTTTTTTCTCTTCAACATTTTAGAATAATTATGTGCTTAGAGATGGCTTGTGACGATATAGTTAGAATTTTCACTGTGCCCTCGGTATGTTTCCTTAAATTTAAGGAGACGCACACTCAGTCTGTTGTTATTATTATTATTATTATTATTATTATTATTAATTGCATGCTGGTAACGTCTACATATGTCATCACAGTGTTAATTAAGCCGTTATGACAGAAATATTGTGTTTCTTTCTCTTTTGTATTTGTCATTGTATGATTACACTGTAAATATGTTATGCTCTCTCACGTGGAGGAAATAAAGGTATCTATCTGTTTTATATTGATTAGTTGTTGTGAATTTATGCAAAATAGAATTTTAAGGAATTTTTAAGGTCTAGCTTTTTCTTTACTTTTCTAATGAGTCTTACTGTATGCAAAAATAAAGATACATTAGTAACATTCGTGTGTCGTAAGTATCATTGAACGACATTTATTTTAAATTAACCGTTATCGAGATTTTGATAATTTTCTTTTTATCGATGAACGTGCTGGGGAGGAGTGTGGTAAGCCCTTAAACATTTTTAAAGCTTATTAACATGCACTACTCCACATTAATTTATTTTTATTGTTTTCATGTACTTCCCTAAGATATCACTCTTGCATTAAAGGCACATGGGCCTGATCTCATGCTACATGTGCCCACGGTTATAAAACTGAGCATGGAAACCAGTCTTAAATCTCAAGCATCTGATTAGCTGAAATGGCGACCAGTCTTGAGATTTGAGACTGGTTTCCAATCTCAGCTTTATAATCTTCAGACATGATGACAGTCTGCATCACGTTAATGATCCATTCCACAACTAACTCTTCGCAAATTGAGATTGGCGTTATCGTTGTTGAGATTGTCGAGCTACCCTTGAACGCTGACCTGGCTCAAAAGGATTTTCGGGTTTTCTCAACCGTTAAGTTTGCAATGTTTAAGAGAAGTGGAATTGGTTTGTTATAATCAATTTATGTCAATTCTAGTCGGTTTCTTAATGCTGCAGACTTGCTCAAACGGAGATTTAAACACCAAAAGCAATGCATCAATAGAACATGATAAAATGGAACTTTGACAGCCACCGAGCGCAACAAACATCAAAATATTGCTGGCTTCATTTGATTAAACATGTTCATGAGTAGTAATGGAATTTTATAATTATTACTGTTCATGCAGCCTAGCCCCAAATGAGCACAACTCAATATTTAAACAAACGCTAAACAGCGTTCATATGGCTATGTGATTGATTACAGCTCTGATTGTCTATTCGACATTTTTCGGCCGCTAAAGGGAACAAACAACGCTACCGTGATACTCAAATAGATAAAAAGAAACTGTAAAAGACCCCGAATACGACACATACAAAATATTGCAGGCTCGGTTTGATTGAGCCTGTTCATGAGCAGTAATGAGTTTCCAAATAACTGTTTACGCCGCCTAGCCCCGTGTGAGCGCAAATCAATATTTACACAAACATAAGTATCATGCTCAACGCTCTGTTTAGAGGTATATTGTTGATATCAGCACTGATATAATGTACGTGGTGACTTCTTAAGGCCGTCACAACGCACAAACAACGCTACTGTGATAAATAAACAGATATAAAACTGAAAGTTATTTTTAGTTTAAACATACTTTATTTGCTATTCTGTTTTTCAGGTATATATACATACATTTGAGCAATTATTAGAAAAGCAAAAAGGGTTGGGCATGAAGTTCTTTCAACATTATCGTGTGCCCTTCCCTGATTAACATAGTAAAATAAGTTGCATTGCATGGCTGACAAGCAAATAATGGTATTTTTTTCATATGTCAAAGCAGTGTATCTTAATATTAACATAATAAAAAGAATCGGATATATATTAATTTTGTTTTGGGAGAGAGAGAGAGAGAGAGAGTGAGAGAGAGAGAGAGAGACAGAGAGAGAGAGAGAGAGAGAGAGAGAGAGAGAGAGAGAGAGAGAGAGAGAGAGTTATAAACACACCAAATATGAAATTTCAGGCTCGGTTTGATTGCATTAACAACAGCAACAACAAACTTTTATTGCAACTCATCATCTACATGACTTTGGCAACGAACAAAAGAAAATGATTTGGTTTGATTGAGGTGATTATCTTCATAATGCTGCGAACTTGCTCAAACCGAGTCGCTCCAATGCATTTGCATCAATAGAAGTATTTCGCCGAGACAATCTGATGTATTTTGTTATTATAAGCAATTGGAAAATGACATAACACTTGACTTAAGTATTTATCAACAAATAATTGCATCGAAAGAAGAAGTACATGACTAAATTTTAATGGAAGACTGAAACATTTAAGTGAACTTAAACAAGCATGAATTTAAACATTCCATTAAATGATCCTACTTTTCAAATAGTACTGATTTCAAATCATCGTAACCTTACGTCATGATGAGTTGCTACATGTGAAAAGAGGTTATCTATAACATTTAGGTTAACATTGCATTTAATGTCAGTAAACTTAAACTTCAAAAAGGTCCGCTTTTTAATGTCATAATTTTGAATTTTGAATGTTTAACCTTCCTACTTAGAAAAAATTTCATTTCTGTAATGTTAAGGGCATGTTCTGACTTTCATTGGTAACATGAATCTTAGAAATGTATTTAGCTTACCCCATCTGCTTACATGTATATGTTGTTTACTGTTCTACTGTTCTTCATTATTTATTTATTTACTTATTTTGTTCAATCTTTCATAAGTTAATTAATTTATAATTAAATAATTATAATAATCATGCAATTAATAGTTAATTATATAATTAATAAATAAATAAATTAATTTTAATCAATAAATACATTAATACAGCCAGTCATTTATTTTATTATTTATTTATTTACTGTTGTTTTTTATTTATTAATGTTATTTTTATTTATTTATATTTGTGTTTATTTATTTATTTGTTTATTTATTTATGTATTTATTTATTTATTATCAATGACAATTTTCTGTTATTGCTGAATATGCCGCATAATCTTTTCTTATCTAAACAAGATGACACCTTGTTATTTATTTTTCAGGATTTTGGACAGAATGGTTTTCTGGAAGACGTGCGGGGACGGTACGATACAAAGGATCCGGCAGTTTAGCACAGGAAGTATCACTGATTGTCTCGGAAATGCAGCCGATAACATTCCATGTAACTCAAATACAACAATAATTACCTTACAGTGAATACTGTAAAACGCGTTATTCTCGCGAGGTCAAAATTTTTCGATTTTTGTCAAAAATCAGCTTGTTTTTTGTTCGCGTATTTATGAATTCGCGACATGGTAATTTCTATCTTAAGTTGCATGTTTTCGGATAAACATATTTTCGGATATATGGGAACTCATCATAACTTCGCGGTATCTATGAATTCGCGAAGAAAGCGATTCGCGAATATTAGCGAAAATAAAACTAACGCGAATAAAACCAGTTTTACAGTATTTAACCCCTTTCAAAGAATCTACCATTCTGATAAACATAAACCGTGTTCTTAAATATATGAATAAAGTTTCATTTTCTTCAGAGACTATAGAAGTTTTCGATTGCTAACGTCGGTAATTTGAATTTATTTTGAGTTTTTTAGTGTTCTTCTAGAGGTTGGAAGGATGTTACATAGTAAACGTTTTGTTCATAATTCAGTGAAAACATTAAAATTCGTTTTGATGTGATACCCTTTTCATCGCATGGCGTGTTCACAGGTGAGCCATAATTAACGAGGTCAGAAGATTGATTCTGATTATATACTGAAATTGGTCAAATAGAAAACGCGGCAGCGCCGTAAAATAACGGGGAAAAAGAAAGGAAAATACGGCGATGCCCCTTAACCGTCAATTTCTATCCAATTTTCAAGTACCTTGTAATTGTCCGATTTTCAATATATTTACAATTTTTAGAAAGCTTGGAGGTTGTACAATTAAATGCAAAAAAATATTGAGTTATCTTTAAAAAAAGTTAAGGGGTACCGCCGTGTTTTCCTTTCACCTGCCCCGTTATTTAACGGAGCAGCCGCGTTTTACACCTGGTCGTAGAAGTTAACTCGCGCAAACAGTCCTCTCACGTCGAAACTTCGACATTTTCCAATATACCGCTCAGTACATAAGCTAATAATTCTTGTCAATTTGTACAGAAAACCCCAACTCTTCAATAGTGCTAAACATCAATTTATATTGATTCCGTAAACTATTTAAATTAATCGAATATATCTCCGCACTATCAACCGCATTCTTTTTATACGAAGAAGCCTTGTTTATTACATGACTAATTTTTTAGTTTTAGTTTTAGTTTTTTTTTTGTACCCAATGTCATATGTCGCGCCGACCGTAGCACTGGGTTTCAAGGAAGTGCTTTGGGCTTTAAGAAGTTGAACGTCAATGCATATGCTCGAGTAAGATGCAGCCTGACCACATACCAGCATGGATGGAAAAATATCGCATCAAAAACTGGGTGGAATAAAAAATCTAACTAAAACATAAATTTATTTGCTCGTTTGCAAAATTCCAAAAGCGTCGGTGGACCAGTGAGCAGGGGCAAGACACCTATTTAAACATATCATTGTTATCTCTCCTGTATTGCAAAGGATCGAGGAAGAATAACACTGCTCTAACTCGCAGTTAACTCAGCCCACAGGTTCATAACGTTTGTTTGCCTAGGAGAACTATTTAAAGAGAAATAAACGTTTGCCACCAAGTTACGCGAGCAGGAAGCGAGCGTGAAATTCAAGATCAGACATATTCATTTTGTTAATATCTCATAAGCGTTTACACTTATTGGTAAAAACACAACATTTGCTGTCAATTTCATATTACTCAGCTTTTTAAATGATATTTTATGCTGTTATTTTTTGTGAATAATGTAATTAGAATTGTAGGAAATTTTTTATAGATCTTGTTACTTTTCTTTACTCAGGGGGTTCAGCCTAAATGGTGGCCGATGTACTTTAAGCGAGGAATTTGGTGGCTGATTTCCAATATGGCGGAAAAAATCGGGAAAGTTTGATACCTGTTGGAATATTTTCACACGGTAAGCAGACTATATTCAAATATTTCCTTTAATGACACATCCCATTCGGATCTGCGATGTTAACGCTTGACTCGGTTTTTTATTTGAACTTCCTAGCTGTCCTAACAAAAAAGTTATTGAAACAAAAGCTTGCAAGGTTTGTTGTGGTTTTTTTTGTTTTCCCTCGCGAAAATCTGTTGTTTTCTCAAAATCTGCTAGACACATGTCCCTATGAAGCATGTTTACGCCAAAATATGTCCAAAATGGATTGTTTTAATTTTCTGGAAAAAATATGTTCATGAGGAAAGGTTCTATTGCCAAAAATTAAGGTTTAAGCTCAAATCTTGTGGCTGATGTACTATTAAGTCATTTTTGGTGGCTGATGTTTAGTAATCTCCTACACAGAGCCATACCGTTCCGTACTCCTGCTTACACAAAACGATAAACGTATTGTGTCGAGACAAAACTAGGCTCTTTGGTGCATTTTTGCACAAAAATGCTGGGCTTAATGTATTTATCTATCATGAACCAAAAAGTCATTACCTCCTACTTTTATGTAGATTTCAGCATTGTATCGTTCATCTTAAATCAACTGTGTTTGTTCCAAATAAACGATATTAACAAGTACTTGTAGGTCATATATGTTACATAAAATTATATAAACCATTCATAGTCCATAATTAGATGCGATCAGATAAGGATGTTTCTAATCCACCGCAGATTTTTGAACTTCCGAAGCGCTCTTTTGTTGTGTCAAAACCCAAGATGCGAGCGTATAAATCTAGTTGGTTTGATGGCTTCCTATTTATTTAATGCTTTTTAGTGAATTATAGAATTTTCCAGGTGAAATAAAAGTGGTATTTCACTGTTTTTTTTCACGCTGGTACCCAAACGCACTTAACATTCCTTATGAGAACGTTTAGAAAATAGGCTCAAGTTTGGATATATGACGTCACGACGTCACGTGATAATCAAACGTTTTGGCGCCATTTCATGCAATATTGCTGTCGAATTCGCACAAATTATGCACTAAAAGCATAAAATAAAAAGAAAATTTGTTTTTACCAATGAAAGAAAGAAATATATTTCACTCGTGAACTCCGGAAATATGTATTTTCACTCGTGACGTCGCCACTCGTAAAAATACGAATTCCGGAGCTCACTCGGTGAAATATATTTCTATCTCACACTGGTAAAAACAAATATCCTCTATAATAGTATCTTCATTATTTATGAACATTACATTTTATATTTTATTCATAATCACTAATTCAAAGGGAATGTTAAACACTGCTGTTAAAACACTGCTTCTTCTCAAAAATTTGCATAAACTGGCCTAGTTTGAGCGTGTTACGCGCAAAAACTGCCCTCTTTTTCATATCTTTTTCTCTGTCCTTTTGAAATCCAAACATTATCATTTAAACTTTAACTTTTTAAATTATATTACTAAATTCCGCCGCCCAAATATTCAAAACTTGCCTACGCCCCTGAAGGTGTAGGACGTACGGACGTACGTACAGACGGACGAGTGCAACTCTATATGCCTCTAACTTATAAAAAATAAAAAAAAACATAAACACAAGTATAAGGCCCAATGGCTCAGTGGTAGCGCATCGGACTACCAATCGGAAAATCAGATATTTCTGGTGTTTCTTCGACCACGGGAAAATGCAAAACAACAACAACAACATATTATTAATATAAATGCATTCGCGGTCGAACTGCATTCAGATATTTTCCTAATATAAAAAAAAGAAAACAGAGAAAACTAAAAACATAGCTCATCTCGCTCATCTATATTTGTCAATACCTAGCCTTGTAACCTAATAGTTGAGGCCGAGTCAAATGTGTAGTTCAAATGTTTGCCCCCCCACCCCACATGATGAGTCCGTACGTCCCACGTGATGAGTCGGCTTTGCCTTCCCAGTAAAGGTGCGAGTACGTTAACTGACCGTCGTTATATGACTGATATGTTGTTTAATATTACGAGCGAAAAAAATCTATTAACAAAAAAGCAAACTATTTTTGAAACAATGCGTTGAATGTTTGTTTTTTTTTTCGTCAGAAGAGAATAATTTTTGTTTTTATGACAAAGTAACACAATTGTTTGCTGCTGCTGTTTTATGTGAAAAAAAGAGGTTATGAACAACAAGGGCATGCATTAAAATGCAATTGAATCGGTTGCATTTACTACTGCTGACAGATCTTGAATCTTCGCGGGAACATGTGGATTAAGTGTATATTGTTATCGTTTATTTTGGAACAAACACAGTTGATTTAAGATTAACAATACAATGCTGAAATCTACATTAAATTTAAAGTAGGAGGTAATGACTATTTGGTACATGATAGATAAACTCATTAAGCCCAGCATTGTTGTGCAAAAATGCACCAAAGAGCCTAGTTTTGTCTCGACACAATACGTTTATCGTTTTGTGTAAGCAGGAGTACGGAACGGTATGGCTCTGTGTAGGAGATTACTAAACATCAGCCACCAAAAATGACTTAATAGTACATCAGCCACAAGAATTGAGCTTAAACCTTAATATTTTGGCGATAGAACGTTTTCTCATGAACATATTTTTCCAGAAAATTAAAACAATCCATTTTGGTCATATTTTGGCGTAAACATGCTTCATAGGGACATGTGTCTAGATTTTAAAGAAAACAACTGTTACAGATTTTCGCGAGGGAAAACAAAAAAAAAACACAACAAACCTTGCAAGGTTTTGTTTCAATAACTTTTTTGTTAGGACAGCTAGGAAGCTCAAATAAAAACCGAGTCAAGCGTTAACATCGCAGATCCGAATGGGATATGTCATTAAAGGAAATATTTGAATATAGTGTGCTTACCGTGTGAAAATATTCCAACAGGTATCAAACTTTCCCGATATTTTCCGCCATATTGGAAATCAGCAACCAAATTCCTCGCTTAAAGTACGTCAGCCACCATTTAGGCTGAACCCCCTGTTTACTGTTCTAACGTGTTTTAACATATGCAAAAAGATACATTAATAACATTGATTTGTGCAAAGATTCATTGAACGGCATTTGCCGTTAGATAGGTTCTGTTAATTTTCTTTTTTATCGATGGTCCTTAATGGTAATCGGTTTTAAACAATTTACTAAACGTACATGCGACAACTTGATAAGTTAATATGCTTGGAGACTAGCGCTTTTTAGTTTTAAACATTATGCTTTATATTTTAAAGATCAGCAATCGAATTTTACATAAGGAAGTTGTCTTGCATCGAAAATAACTGTCATCCTGAAATGAAACAACAAGATGGTATTAATCATTTACCTTAAATTGCAATTTTCTACATTAAATATTCATTTCGCTCAATGACTTGATGACATATATCAAAGTAAGAATATTTTTTAATAAAGCCAGTTATATACATGTAACATGAAACGACATTTCTATTTTTTGTCACGTCAACAAAATAAATACTATTTCCTTCTAATAAAAGAACATGTATTACTTGTACAACATGTAAACATTGTTTTCAGTTATGTGCAAACTGACATGTTATTTTTAATATGTCAATCATAAAAGTGACGCATTTAACGTGAGAGATGTTTCGCTAACGTCAGTTTTTCAAAGAGCATGAAGCATACTATAACGATTGAAATGAAAATTTAGAACTAAAATTACATTATTGACTTTCTTGAAATTTAGTGGTCCAAATGTGATGTTGGTATGTTTTAATTACCACTTGCACAATGATTTACCATTCACCAGTCAAGGACTGTAACCACTTAGGTTCTCGTTTTTGTTGGTAAATATCTCATTTTCGAAATCAATCGTGTTATAAGTTTTTTTTCTTTCCTGTTTCTGTGTTTTCTGTAGCTCTTTAAGAAGACTGTGTTGTTGGGGCGTTCTAAAGTGATGATCAACATCTACAGCCCTCTAATAACACGAGATTATAAATCAAAGGTGCACAATAGGCATGCGCAGCGTTGAATTTGAATAGAACAGAACGTTACATGTATTAACTGCAGCAAAATTATGATACATGTACACTGTACAGGAAAAATATAAAAACAACGTACATTCAAATGCAGTTTCCTTATAACATTACATGGTATAAAACGTGAAATAAGCTTTCAGAAATGAAAACATCCAGTAGACAAATCCTCCCCACACAGCCATAAAGTAGATAGGAGAAGAGAGAGTGCTGAAGACGTAAAAACAATTGATGAAAGTTAGATTTTGAGAGATTATCGCATTAGAACGATCAGTTGCAAAACATGTTTTACAATCATTTCCATAAGGATCATTGAAGCAAGAGTGCGAGTACAATGACAAATTGTTTATTATTATTAACGTTGTAATGAACTACCTGAACAGACTTGTACGTTGCAAGTGACTGTTTCTGACTGGCTTCCCAGACAGTCTATTACATTTCCTGTGCTACAAATCCTGACTCTCTGCACGTGGCCTCTAACCACAGGTTTTCGAACATGTGCCATAAGTCCATTCTGACCATGAAGCCTGAAACCAAAGAAATGAAGTAACATTAGGTGCTATTTGTTGTTTTTTTTTCAATCCGAGGCTCTGAATTCCGAAAAAGTATACACGTGCTTGTTATGAATTAAATAAATTATGGTCGACATTTTAAATCTGAGGTATCGAATTCCGATGCATCTATTATTGTCATCAATTAAAATAATCATCAAGAGCTTGAGGAAGATTTACCAATAAAAATGCATACTAGGTACATGTATACTATTCTTTACTTGTCAAGTACTAAGTAATTCATTTTCAGTTGATTATTAAAGCAACCATACATAGACCATATATAATAAGAATCAATCGTCTGAACTTGTTAATTATGGCCCATTTGTGTACACGCCAGGCGATGAAAACATGAATATCATCTCGAGACGATTTAATTATTAATAAATGGTTTAAATGAAATTATGATCAAATCATAAATTCTCTAGCATCCTTCAAACCTCTGGTAAAACAATAAAAGCAATTTTAAATCAATTCAAATTACCTACGTTAGCAGTCGGATACTTTCGTATTCTTCTCATTTAACGATATGAAACTATATTCAAATATGTAAGAACAGAGTAAAGGTTTTACTCCATTTAAGATCGTACATGTTTATCTGAATTGTCAATAAAGATTCTTCGAAACGGTTCACAATTCACTCTAAGGTAATTATTGCTGTATTTTATACATCCTACCTGGACACTCGGCCAAGTTACATGGAATATTATCGGCTGCATTCCCGGGACAATCAGTGTAACTTCCTGTGCTACATTGTCGGATCCTCTGTATTGTTCCGTCCCCGCATGTCTGAGAACATTTTCCAGAAAACCATTCTGTCCAAAATGCTGCGAAAAAAGTTCAAGTGACTGTCGTCTTGTGTAGATTAGAAAAGATTATTCGGCAAAAATTAAAGAAATAAATAGAGTCTACAAACTTATTCCTCTTGCTTAAAGTGAACGCAACTACATATAGTTGTAAGTAGGAGATAAAATTAAAATTAATAGTAACGTCCCTTAACAGAAATTGCACTTCAAAATGTGTGGATGTGTGACCATGATAATGCAAAATCTGGACATTTGGTGTGCTTACTTATTATTTTTTTCTCAATTAAAATTTATTAAGAAATACGTATATCAACTTTGCCTTCCAATACAGCAATTTAAGACTGAGAAAGTTACAAACAGGGTTTTTTAATTGTTATAAATTTAAATGATAACCTCTTATAATAAACAGTAAAATATGCATATCAGGAATCGCCACACTCACAAAACACAGCCTCCCCACGCAGCGAAAAAGAAGAGAGGAAATGAGAGCATATTTGTTAGAAGTATTTCAATTCAAATAAGACACCACAAACAGTTAACGAAAAAGAGAACCCTTGGGGTTTCCGCCTTTGAAGCCTTTTTAACGGTCAGTGCCAAAACAAATTGCCACTGAGGGTTTAAACCAGGTTCTAGGGTGCATCAACCTCACACTTGCCCGAACAGGTTCTCAGTTCACGAAACACGTACAAGTTGTCTTGGTGAAATAACTCCAACCCACCATCAGTTGCATGCAAAAGCATACAAACATTAGAAGCTAATAGCATTAAAAAACCAAAGGGGCTCAAGAGAATGAAACAAACATGATGCTGTGTGGCAGGGGGATTTGGGATTTGTCTACCTCACAACCAACGTACACGCCCAACCACCTTAAATATTCTTAAAAATGATAATGATCAAATATTATATATGAAAAGTTTTCTTTCAGTTTTCAGTTTTACTTTTAGCAACCAAATGACAAATAGTGTCATACATGTTTTCCAGCTAGCGTTGTTAATGTTTAGCCATACATGAGATCTCGTGATCTTTTACAGTAATATGATACAATTATTTAGAAATATGCTTTTTGTTTCATTGTTGTTTCTACACTCATATCAGTGTATGGTTGTTTTATTTGTTCCTTACCTAACCTTATATTTAACGTCATATATAAATTTATTATTTAGACGTATATCACTTAATATCTATACTTCCCCTCTTTGACTTCAATCGATTATTGAGATTAATTATTTCTCCCATTTGTACTTAAAACGCGTTCATTTGTTTCAAATAATTTTTCAGATTCTTGTATCGTCTACAAAATTCCATTTTATTTTTAAGTCCAACGATTCACAAAAACACAGGCAATTTTTTATGTATTAAGTCGTAAATCGTTATACCCCACATGGAAGATATTAACCATACTGGGGAGCCGTACGGCGGTCTGTGAACATATAATCGAAACGTTAGGAACTATGACCGCCTATGTATACATGTAAGAGTTATAGCTACTTGGGATCAGCGTTTGTCCGTATAATTTACTGCCCCCAAATATATCAATCGGATTGGTGCTACATTTACAAACCACTATCATCATGGTAAAACTTCGAATGCATGTTTTTAATGTTTTATTTCCAATACTAAATAAAATCCCTTACTAAAATTAAAATGGACCTCACACTTAAAAATAAGACCATGTGGATTTTAAAAATACGAATGCCCATAAATTTATTCGGTAAATTTCATATTAACTTATAATAAGGTGCATTACAGATTTTAATGTATTTAAATCTATTTTAATACCTTGTGTTGTGCAGTTTTTTTCATTACAAGGAATCGAATCAGATGACGGTCCAATACAGTCTCCATTATTGCAGACCCGAAGTCTATGTTGTGTTCCATATCCACACGTGGCCGAGCATTTACCACTAAACCACTCCGACCATTGTCCTGCTGAAATCTTAATCGAGTAACTTCATTTATTTGAAATAGTCTCTTATATCGTCTTTGTGTTTCAAAAAGAAAGGCAACAAGTGCATGTTATCGATTATATAAATCTTCAGCGCCTTGGAACTTTTTACAAATGATATTTCCTCCACTGGGGATCGAACCCGGACCGTACAGCGATAGCGGCTATACATGCAACTCCGAACACGCTAGCCGGGACATGCCGCAAAAAGGTTGATCGAATAACCCCGATAAACGTAATACATGTAGTTACTGCAGGCCATTATTTACTGATAACGGTACTGACTATATGAAAGGTGAGAAATACCTTACAAGTAATACACCAATTCAACAACTGAATGTTTTATTAAAAAAATAATCCATAACTTGTGTAGTTACAGAGTCATTTATAAATAAAATATTAACATTCAAAAACATTATGTAATGAATGTGAAGTAATATGCTAGTGACACCTAGACATAAAGAATGGAAACTTGGAGGTTAACATGATGTATTACTGAGGCCGAGAGCTGACGATGGATATATACCGAGCGCCAATGAAAACACACCACGTTATTTTTTGGAATATTTTATATGTTTAAAGGATTAATAAATTAGCAATGGTAGATGTGTTTTAAAATCAATCAGAAGTCGTTGGGCCAAGCAAGTAATTGTCGACGGTGAACAATGCTTCCAACGAGCGATTTCACGTCTAGACATCCCTCCTTGGATCATGCCCAAAACATCATGTCGCTGGTTTTCTGAAAGTTTTGGCATTATCAGATTTGTATAGAGTAAAATGTGAAAACTGAAGATGGCATTCGTGTAGCCGTAAGTAAAGGTTAACAAATGGACTTGTTTTAAGTTTGTTCATGCATATCTACATGCCAAAACAGAAATTTCGTGCGTTTGTATGGGGTAACCATAGGAGAGAATGTTTAAAAAGTAAGTGGACCATTAATTTATCGATTGTTTACTTATTGGTTTAAAAAATCCCATATACATTCACCAACAAAACTTTGACAGACATCAACAATATTTAAAAAAAAATTAAAGTGTTGCGTTTTCATTGGTACTCAGTACTTATGAAAAAAAAACGTTTTGGTGTTTTGTGTTTCGTCTTATCAGATTACCCTCCCACAGAACTTAAAACAGGACATGAAATAAACATTTGTAATGTGTACCTGCATATTGACACAATATTCCGAATATTATCAAATATCTTATTCCTGTGCTTAATTGCTAACAATTTACAATAAATTACTTAAACCGTTAATATATCCATGAGAACTATTATCTGTGCAAGAATGGCAACGTTAAATGTTCCTAACCTAGAAACCGAAATGATAAAATATCTAAATATAGAGGCTTTCGTTGTGCACTTATCGTGCTGCACTGGAAGACAAAGACACGACTTGAAGCCGAAATGAGTTTCATTCTTAAAATCCTGAGTTGTTTAAATCAGGACAGAGGCGGTTTTGAAATCACATTGAGTAGCACTTAAATAGCACCACATGCTTACAGTATGTTTGTTCATGTGATACCGTTTATGGATGCTTCTACATGCTTATTTATCTTGCTCATACTTCTGTTACGCTACTCCTTTTACGTGTGTGTTGTCTGAAATAAATTTTTGATCGGTGTCCCAAGTTATAAAACTGAGCATGGAAACCAGTCTCAAATCTCAAGCATCTGATTGGCTGAAATGGCGACTGGTCGCCATTTCAGCCAGTCAGATGCTTGAGATTTAAGACTGGTTTCCAATCTCAGTTTTATAACCTTCAGCCCTGGCCTTTCAGCTGAAAGTTTCTTCCCTTCAACATTTATCAAAATTTAGATTACATGTAGACAATAGGCAAAGATACTCTACCAGGGATAATGTTAGCATAGAAAAGAGCGTATCCGCGAGATAAACAACTAGTCAGGTTATACAATCCGTATCCAACAGTGTGATACACAATGATACACTGTTTCGGATTGTTTTCTTTTCTTTTTTCCATCTGTTATTCACCCCTACAACTGCATGCTAGATTTACTTGATGTTATTATTTTTAATTATTTCCCCTATATTATGATTCGTGTTCATGTTCATTGTTTATTACCATGTTACGTGAATATTGTTAAACTATTATAATACGTACTGCATGCTCATGTGACAGGATATGTCTTGAGTTGAAATAAAGAGATGTTCTGTTCTGTTCTGCTAAATAACTAAACGGTGGAGGCTAACGAATAGCCAATATAACAGACCGCAGTTTCCAGTGTTCTACGTAAATAAGTCACACTTCTTTGTGTGTATTCCGGCGCATACCTACGTCCGAAATAGGAATTTACGTCGCAATTCTACAACAGTTACGTCATAGTCTTGCAGTATGTGATGCGCCATGTTGATGACTTAGGACGAATCTTCGTTTATTGGCAGCATATCATGTTGATCAGTATATAATAATTATATAAATTATTATTTCGCTTAAAAACGACTTTCTGTGGCGAAACGAATGCTTCTCCATTTATGTTTGTATGACTGTGTAGAACGGCGATACGAACAGGTTAATGTGTATAACATGTGATTTGAGTTGATTTTCTCCTGGTTATTAACTTCAAGATGATCCACTGGAGATTTCCTAGTTCATGGAATGATTCTGACTTACATGTATCTTCTTTACTGTATTAATGATAAAACTGTTTTATGAGTTGATGAGTAGCTGTTTTCGATCTGTTTTGTTATGTGTTACTCTAACCCTTTATGTCTTTAAAGTATTATCTTTTATTGTTGTCCTCATAAATAGATGAAAAGGAAACTTTGAAAGATACCTAGCAAGACAAATATCAAACTATTGCATGCTCGGTTTGTTTGAGACTGTGAATAAACACTATTGTAAAGCATTCACAGGGCCTAGCCGCTGGTTGAGCGCAAATAAATATTTTAACAAATATACATGTAGTATCTTTCTAGTAAACGGCCTTCAAATGGCTACATGCTTGATACATGTAACAGCATCGTAAAAACATGGTGAGGTGCACATTTCATAGTTTGTTTTATTTTGGATAGTACTTTTTTAAATTGAGGATATGTTTCTCGCTGTTAAACCTTGGCCTACAACTGTTACACTGTCTAACTGTGATCAGCAGACAGTACTATTCTCTTGCCAACTCCATAATAATTATACTTGAACTTTTTGCGAGTTATAGAATTGTTTTCTCGCTTATGACAAATTCATTATTTTGAAGGAACAATGTGTTGAATAGTTACCTTTATGATAGGATATTTCACGAAACGATAAATTATTTTCGTTTCATTGTTTTCTCGCTTAGTGCCAATTCCATATCTGGAAAGTCCTGATTGTTGAGTGGTGAAGTTATGGAAGAAGATTTCATGTAAGGATATATTTTTACTCATTTATTCAAGGGTCATGTTTTCAAGTGCATAATAAAGTGTGTATGTAGTTACATTTAAACGTTTTTACATTGTAACATTGTCGTGCATGTGGATTGAAAATATTTAACATGGCGGATTGTAAACATGTTATTCTGAAAATAATCTAACATTGCAAGTGAGAGATTGGTGCAGTCTAGAATCTGGTTAACATCCCAAAGCATTGCTTCCATTTTACTTCACGCAGCAGTAAGGAACTCAAATATGACCAAATCGTTAAAAGCTTTCAAAACAGTTATACAAACGGTGGTTTAATTAAAACTGATATTGATACAATTTGATTTCCAATGAAATTTAATTACAGTTATCATATCAATTTCAATAAGCTGATGACACGAAGATCGTTAGAAATCAACAAGAGCAATGTATGTAACTGTCACGGCAATCCTGAAAAATAAGAACAAATAGCTAAAACATTTATAATATTTTGGACAAGCTGCAGTTAATGGGTTTCATGGCTTTGAAACGTTCTTATCTGTTTTAATATCACTCCGGTTTGAAATGACATAGTTTTATTAAGTTTCGAAAATATTGTACCCTTAAAATGCATAAAAAGATAAACATTAATGCTAATTATGAGAAAACAAATCAATCAGTATGTATAATGAAAACGAAAATAGCTTTTGATACATGTATAAACAATTCCACAATAAACAATAAATTCTCAACTAAAAAAGGAAAACATATACACTATTTTTGGAGATTTTAAGAGTTTAACATGTTAGTAATTTATTAACATGAACTATTGTTAACAATATCACACTCGTCATCCGGCAGAGCCAGGAGCGGACGGCACATCCAGGCGCAGACACGGTAAGTTTTTTTTCATAATTGACAGTGGTGTAGGAAAGTATCATTTTCGCTAGTTTTGATTTACTCTTGGTTTTAAAAGCCAAATTAATTCTCAACATATCCGTAGATTTCTTAAGAGGTAGAAGGGATGATAAACATTTTATCGCGATTAAAATACGGAAGTTTGTGATGAAATCTTGAAGTTCTGCGTTTTATAGCAAAATACTTCATAGATCTGCAAATCAGCCTAAATCTGTAAGAACTTTTGAATAATTAAATCATTTCCATGGCAATTTGTAAAATATTAGCACGAACAGACTTTTAACAAATTCACGAGTGCTTAGTGAATCTGCTCCTGGTCCCCGCCAATAAATTCGCTTTCTGCTCCATGGACCTGCCTATTTCTATACCCCAGCTCTATTCACTAAGCCCTCGCGAATTTGTTGGTATTGTGCCCGACGGTCATCACCGCAAGTTTTGAGTATTCTCCATAAAACCATTCTGACCAGGATGCAGCTAAAACCAAGAAAACACGATTTAAAAACGCAAAAAGTACTTCAACAGAGGATATATTCCACATAGCCGATGTATAACCATCAACATGGTGAATATTAAACCTGGACTCGCCGCTGAAAACGACATTGTCCCACTGCCGTCGGCGGTTGTTTAAAGCCCAACGTTGTCTCTCAAGGCGATGACGTTGGGCGAGAGCCTGGCGCAGGACGACGACAGTGAATCCCACGTTCTCTCAGGCGATTTATCACTGTGTCACGATGTATAGACCGTCCGCGATTACCAACAATGGCATTTGCAGTAGACTGAGCTGTCGCAAATCTGTTGCGTAAGTCACGTTGCCGTATATAATTGTCTTGACGTACACTTGTTACACGTGGCTGACCGGGGCGTGGGCAAATTGCAGTTGTTCCAGTAGCATTTACACGTGTCACTAACCTTGTGATCGTCGAGTCGGCGACATTAAACCGTCTAGCTACCTCTGCTTGCGTAGCCCTGCCGGCCAAAAGCCCCAAAGCTTGGTTCCGTTGTGCAAAAGTAAGCCTCGGCATATTGCAAACGAAAAATATCCGTAGTTTGTGTTTGATTTTCAGAGAGTAAATCAATGTGCCAGTTTACACACAAAAAATCGCATTGATTTTAAGCGTGGTTTAAGTGCACGAGACGCACGTGCATTTTGTGAAGGGCGGCTCAAATGCCCGAGAGGTTTACATTTGGCACGACAAAATTGATGGGGCGTGAAGGGTATACATTGTATCATTTATGTCCCCAAATATGGTGCCGATCGAGGCTGCAGGAACAGAATAGCTGATGAAAATGCCTTTTGCGTTTTTAAATCGTGTCAGTGTAAAATAAAAAAAAAATAAATTGACCACTTACGGCAGATTTTACTTTTTAAATATATTAAGAATACACTTTAAACATCAATTAAACAATACACATTTTCTTAAACACGTTTAGGTTGTGCTTAGTTATTCATAAACAGAAAAGAAATAGATACTGCTGTCTACGTTGACTATTCGCGTAAGGTATGCGTGCTATTTGGAGGCTTAAATACAAGCGCCTATTAATAATTGTATAATTGTAATTGTATATCGGCTGAAAAAAAATAAAAATCAAAATCAAGCTTATTTTCGAGATACCACAGTAAATTGATAACATTTATTTGCACAAAGTTTTATTGAACCGCAATTTGCAGTTGGAGAGCTTTGCCTCGAATTTAATAATAAAAGTCACACATTTTTTTTTATTGCTTTTACATTAATACCCCATGTTAATACCGTATTTTGCAAGCTAAACAAAACAATAGTTCCTTTATTTCTAATTCTAGTACACCATCATAATTCCATTTGAATTGCGTTTAATCTTCTATATAATGAGTTCGCTCAACATTCCAGGTATCAGAAAATTTCGAAAAACACAGTGCGCCTCAAAATTTCTATGATATTTAATATTTAAAATTTAATGTTTTTCGTAATCATTGCTGCGAAAAACTGGTAAAACCTAATGACAAATCATGACTGGTCGGCAAGTATAGCAAGATCTTTAGTACAGAGATTTTAATGATAGGCACCGGATGGTCAAGCATGGAAGAACACCGATTGGTGATCATGGGCTAAGGTAAAATTATAGGCATAACAAACACCACGTTATTCGCAATATGACTTAGTCCAAAAACACGCTCAGAAGCTAATTTATAGAAGCTAAATAAATACAAATACAATACGTGGTAAATTTTAGTTAAATTTCCATCCAATGGTTACTTATTATTCTTACGAAATTATTTTTGGAATGCTGAACATACTTACATTGTATGTATATATAATGTAGGCGGGGACCTACAAGTCGATGATAAGTCTTTTCAGTAAAACTTTTGGTCTGACTGGTTACAGACATATAGCGCAACTGACTATGCTATAAATTCGAATTCGATTAAATCGTGTACAATTTGCATGTACAACAAGTTTGTTTATTTTATAGATTTTTTCAAATCAGATTTTATAACTAAACAATACACTTTATATGTCATGTATATAAGCAGCAAAATCTATTTCAAATGAAAATTCATCTTGTTATATTTTAATGTTTTCTACCTTGACACTCAGTCAGTTTACATGGAATTGTTTCGATTTCATTTCCGGGGCACTCTAGTCCAGTGCTACATTGTCGGATTCTCCATGTTGTCCCGTTTTCACACGTCGAAGAACACGTTGCATAAAACCATTCGGACCAAATACCTAATTGAATGGATTATTAGGTGTCCTTTTCAATCATAATCATAGATTAAAGAACGACAATCCGAACAAAATTGGATGTTTAATTCAAACACTTGCTTATTGCTTAAATGTGTGGGGGCGGTCGGGGCACATACAGTACACTGAACGTTGAAAGTTACAAAATTTACGTGTATCGTGCGTCCGTCTAAAGTTTATCGTGCTTCCGTTTATCGTGTATCGTGCATCCGTCTAACACGTTTAGATCCCTTCTCCATTAAAGACTTGCTGATGAACTGAGTTAATTTCTACCCATGGATAATAACAGTACAAAAATGGCTAACAAGTACATGTAATTGTTGATGTACATGTTGTGTGCATATTTCTAATAATCAACATGGAAATTTGACAAACTCTGACAGATTTTTGTTGTATCCGATTGCTTATCCAAATGATGCGTCTTTCCATGCTCAGTTAGTCAATGATATTTTTATGTAAATTTCAACTTAAAAGCAGTCACTATGGGAATTATCCGTTAAAGTCATGAAAATGATTCATTCGTGTATCCGATTACAGTGTTGTTGTTTAAATCTTGGTTCTCATTAAAATTTATAATGCTTTGTGTTGTTGTTGCTTTACTTGACAGCAAAAGTCATTAATTTAAAAAGAAGAAGATAGCTCAACAAAGTTCACGTACTACTGATTATATGTTTCGTTAAATTGCACGAGAATCACAATTGATAAATGTAGATAGCCCGTTTTTTGTGTGTCAGAAACGTGTATCGCATACCGTGCAACGTCAAACGTGCATCGTGTGTCGTGCGTCTATGTTGTAGCGTGCGTCCGTTTATCGTGTATCTCGAGTCCGTCTATCGTGTATCGTGCGTTTCGTTTGTAACGTAAAACGTTCACAATTGCAAATGTATTGCAAATGACGAAAGCAGAATCTTGGGAAATACTTATTGAAAACTACAATTCAAGGGAATAAATGTATTTATCTTACTAATAGAATGTATTTCATATGAGCCCAAGTTATTCTCATATTAACGTAAAAACAAATGAAAACTTTTGCGAAAGAACTCTGAAATGTTCATGAATATTTATAACAAAATCCTGATCTGAACCAGGCATATGTAACGTTTTATACAAAACGTCTTCGCGATCAATCATAATAGTAGTCGGATTGTAAATAATTTAAATCTCTGCCTCGTTTCATCCTGATTTCACGAGAATCACAATTCTACAACGGCATGTAACGTAAGTGGCCAAAACAGTGAAATATGCATAAAATTATCAGAAATCACCTCACTCACACAACACAGCCTCCCCACGCAGCAAATATGAAGAGCATGTTTGTAATAAGAACCATTGAGGTTACCGCCTTGGAACGGTCAGTGGAAAAACAAAATGCCACTGGGTGTTTTAACCAGGATCTAGGATGCACTGAGTAACTCCATCCTACCCATAGCTAAACAATGTTGTATGCAAAAGCAGACAAACTTTTTAAAAATAAGAAGCTAATACCATTGAAAAGCCAAATGACAGGTACCTGGAGTCAAATATGCAAGAACGCGATGACAGGGATAAAGGAAACAAATCGAGCCTCTAGGTTCTTTAAAAGTAGATTTCCTTATAAACCTTCGTAAACTCTCAAAGTTACATGTTACTATTACTAATAAAGTTGCAAACGCATCATTGAGTTATTTAATGGGATATTTGAAAGGAGTTACTATTGCTAAAAACACATATATGCATATCAGGAATTGCCAAACACACAAAACACAGTCTCCCAACGCAGCGAAAAAGAAGAGCATGATAACATATCTGTTTTAGAAAGCCAACTTTGTTGCAATAAATGTTGTTTCTATACGATAGATATTCTTGAAATTTAAACAACGTTTGACTATAACGTACGTTTGCGTTCAAGACAACTTGACGTTTTAAAATAAAACTGCTGACGAACCACAGACTGAAACACATATTACCTTGCATTTGGCAGATTTGTTCATGACATGATACCGAATCAGATGGCGATCCAAGACAGTCTCCATTTTGACCAGTGCTGCAGAATCGAAGTCTGTGCTGTGTTCCATATCCACACGTGACTGTACATTTTCCACTAAACCACTCCGACCATTGCCCTGCTGTATTTAAAACAAGTTACACATTTTAAAGATTAACGCACAATGTATTTCATCTATTTATTGCATACAGAAAACCTTTGAACTGATTTTCATCTTTTTTATTTATAGTAATTACAGAACACTCGTATTCGATCACATATGCTGAACAAAAATAAAAAGTATCCATTTTTATGCTTGTATTCTCATTAACATAACTTCATTTATACGAAGCACTTGGAATGGTATTTTATTAATTAATTTCATTTGATTTCGAGCTGAATTTCTCATGAACATAATTTTACACAACAAGACCGGAGCTGCTTAATCGAATAATAGCTGATAAAGGGTTTAAACACTATATTTTAATTAAAAGGGAGGTAATTGCAAATGATTTGAATTTCTAGCTGTGATTATCGAAGACCAGGTGTTTCACTATTAAATGTTTTGAGATGTTACTTTCCACAAGAACTGGAGATACTGATTTTATTCTAATAATTGTGGATATTGTTTTTGAAACACCGAATTCTGCGTGAATTCCCTATAATAACAAAGGGAAAGATAACTAAGCTGTGACTGTAGATTTTCAAGAAAAGTGTATTTGTTTGCATTGATTACAGAAATTCAATTTTGTTCAAAGAAAGAATTTTGATTCTACGTTTTCTAATTTTACACAATTACAGGTAAAAAAGTGGATGTTTTTTTATTTTTGCTGAGTATATATAATATTGTGGTTTGGATGAATATGACGAACGGTCATCATACATAATTTAAGTAATCAAAATAAAATACCAAAGCGTTTATATTTCTAAATGCAAACGTTTAGGTAAGTCCTGTTTCAGTGCAAATTTAAAAACAGGAATTGCCACATTCAGTAAATTTTAAACTGCCTTCCAACACAGTCAAGAAGAAGAGAGAGGAAGAGAAGATAGTTAATAAAATTATCAGTTTCAAAAAAGACACCACAAACTATTTACAAAAATGAGAACCCGAGGGCTTACCGCCATGGAAATCATTACATGTGGAAAGAATTAAATTCATATTGTTCGTTACAGTGACAATGGTCTTCAAGTTGGCTGTTGGAGGTTCAGAATAAAAGAACGAACATTATGACTTCATAGTTATAGTAATATTATTTTTGTTCTTTCTTGTGCCCGTCAATCCTTGCCCAGTTAATGTACTCGTTGTCGAAGGTAATCCAGTTGATGTTTGAAGACTAGAATATCCATTCCCACGAGGAGTGACTGATGAGACTGTTGAATAATCGGAAACGTTGGATCCTGGTGTTGTTTGATTGCCGATATTCAATATTTTGCATTCAATATTATCGATTCGTATCAAGACAAGTTGGGCCCAGTGTAATGTGAATGTCCCCTGTTCTGTTTTAATTGTTGTAATGTCTTATTAAAATTTATCATTCAATACACCCATGTTCTCTTTGCCACACACATTCTTGCTGTGTAACTTGTGCTGAGTGCGGCTGTTCCTGACATACGTGTTGAGCATTCTTGGTATTAAATATCAATGCATGCATTCGTAAACTCTTGGTAATATTATATACATTTAATAAATTTAATCACTATATTCAAGTAGACTAATACAATGTTTATGACATATTCTGACAACCCATTTTTTTCTTATGGTAAAAAATACTGAACAAAAAATGGTAAAATGTTGCATGAGAAGGTATAAAATATTCTGAACAAAAATAAAAATGTATCCACTGTCTATGCTTATATTCTTATTAGCATATCTTTATTTAATAATGAACGCTTTGAATGATTTTTGGTTAGTTCAACTAAGTTGTTTTTAAGTTTAATTGCTCATGAACATTATCTTCTACTCAAAAGCCTGAGCAACTGCCAGTCGAATAACAACTAATAGTGGATTACAAAACACTCCATATTAAATTTAAAGGGAGGTAATTGGAAATGGTTGAACATTCTAGCGTTGTTTGTTGATGACAGGTTGTTTTATTGATGAATGTTTTATGCTTTAATTGATCACAAGAGGTGGAAAATTTGATTTAATTCAAATAGATGTGAATTCTTGTAAGAACCACTGATTTTTTTCTGAAACCCTAATTTTAACAAAGGGAAAGATAACTGAGTTGTGGGTGAAGATTTGCAAGAATTCTTGATCTCTTGGCAAAGATAACAGAAATGCAAATGTGTTCACATATAGAACTTTGAGGTTTTGTTTTCAAATTTTACAACATTTAAGATAGGAAAGTGGTTACATTTTATTTTTGTTGAGTCTATATTGAACTTAACCATATTTAAGAACTATTTTGGAATGAAGTCAATTAGGGTATACTATTTTCGTATCATATCAATACATAACCATTTGTTCAATAACATTTGAATGGGAAAATATTAATTTTTTTTTAATTCCTTTGCATGAAATGTCAATAAGCCTAAAATCGGCTTTTTTATTAAATATTTACATATTATCATTTTAAATATTAAGCGCACATACGTGTGTAAATAATAAACGGAACATATTGAACCAAGTCATGTGACATTTTTGACGTTCAATCTCATGGGTGTCATTGAATGGAAAATTCATAACAAATAACATATTTAATTTCCATGGGAAATTGTTTACAACTACCTGTTTAAATGAGGAAATCTTTTAATACCTGCACATGCGCCGTCATGTAGTGCGAGATCATCTATAGCTGTATCACCTTTATATGAACCAACGTTGGCGGTAATTACAAGCCTGTAGTTGTGTGCTATTTGTTTACTATAAATTGTCACAGAGGCTTTGAACCAACTTTCACCCTGATTTCCGTCCTTCTTTAACAGCTGAATTACGTTCTTCGAATATGTGTCCTATGACAAAGAAGAAAAAATCACGTTGTTTAAAATCTTTGCGTGCACCGTTATTTAGCTAGTGATCATCTATAGGTATGTCTCCTTGACATGTTGCTACAACATTATTTGTGTTAAGGAGCCTATAATTTGTTGGTATTTGATCCATAAATATCGTCACGGTTGCTTTGAACCGACGAACAACTAAACCTGGCTTTCCATCCGTTAAAATGCGAGGGAATGCCCAAATTGCATTGAGATAATTAACACACATTGAACGAGTTCTCAAAAAGGCGGGTTTACTTCGAAATAAAAATAAGACGATATCGCTACAAACACTGAACACAATCATGGATATCTTATTGGCAAAATTTATCATTGTATTAGTTAATATAAAACATTTGACCAAGCGATTCGATTCAGAAAGACTGTTGGTAGGTGAACAGGAAACAAGTTGTGTATATGGAACAAACCTCGGCATGTACTAGAAGATTCCCAATGCCGTCACCGAACATATAATACCAAAACTCGAGACACAACGTATGATCCGAAGGTAGCTCTGGTGACACAATGCTAGCATTCTCGCCAGCTAATCTAGGTGCAGAGGATTCAATAAACAAATACTTCCCTTGCGCTGTGAAATATAGGAAGCAGCAAGCCGGTTAATCAGAGTTGATAGTTTGAACGTTTACAATGCTACTTACGTATTCAATGTTGTGTTGAAATAAATATCTCAAAGGAACAATGTGAATTTTTTTAACATTTGAGCGAAATATGTTTTTCAATATTGTAATTTATATTTTATTTAATGAATTTAATCAGCAGTTTGTTGAAAGAAGATAGAACTGGGTAAGA
The DNA here is from genome assembly GCA_038501625.1 of Corbicula japonica. Lineage (NCBI taxonomy): Eukaryota > Metazoa > Mollusca > Bivalvia > Venerida > Cyrenidae > Corbicula > Corbicula japonica. Next base: position 126,450 of record JAZAYU010000493.1, on the reverse strand, counting down.
AATCTTGATCTTAAGCAGTTTTGCCACTATTCTCATAGATTGGTCGAAAAGGACAGTTGATAAGAAGGATGTGATATATAATCTTTTGAGACTGGTGGACCCTAGAACCTGGTGTAAACCCCAAGAGCTATTTATTTTGTCACTTTCCGTTCCAAGGCGGTAATCCCAATGTCTTTCTTTATCGTTAATTGTTTGTGGTGTCTTATTAGAAATTGATTTTCTTATAAACTTATGCTTTTTTTTTCGTCTCAACTATTTGGCTGCGTGGAAAGACTGTTTTTATTTAATGGCAATTCCTGATATTCATATATCATTTTTAACAATCTTTGTTTTCATACAAAACAACAGAACTTTCTTCTTCTTTTTCTTCTTCTTCTTCTTCTAATGTAATGGCAATGATTCACATACTGATATATTATGGCTGTTTAGTTAGTCATGAAGATAGCAGAAATTTAATGTATGATGTTTGAACAAATTTTGGAAAAGGAAATTGATGTTAATATTTACATGTCTGTAACGTATGGTCGTTATTTGGCCCCGTCCCGTCTGTAAGTGTTGGGCCACTCTGTAACGTCCAGTCAAACGAGTCTTGATTCGACTGGGTCCATGTACATTAAGTGCCACTATCGAAATTGCAAACACCAAAAATATTCGGTATCGTACCTAAAATAAAATTTATGTATTAGACCATAGCGTATACGTAATCTAGTTTATCGGTTGAGGTATCTTTAGTTGTTGGTATTTCAGTATAATTGAGTATAAATTATTTATTTTCTGGCCCATTGCCACCAGAATCGATGTTGAAGATAATTTCGTTGCCGTTTGATTTCTGTTTTATCTTTTCCGATGTAAAGTGTTCTCTCAACTTGTTATGATATTTTAATAATTCAATTATCTAACAAACATAATACAGGGTTGAACTAATGATTGTAGCAATCGTCTGTGCTATTCCATAGTCCACATCCATTTATTTGTACAACAAGTATTGTCTCCACAGACAAACGAAATAAAAAAAATGCAGTCAAAATAAGACGATTTGGTTGATATATAAAGCAAGATTTAATGAATACACTAGTTCTTGTATAACAACAAAATTATCTGTGCTCTTATCATGTCTTGTCTTACAGCTATTAAAGAACATGTAATAAGGTACTGCGAAAAAGTTTTTGAAACCACTGGCAAAAATTTATTTTGATCTATAAAACCATTCAAATGACGTTTTGAAGAAGCTTAAATCAAATAATTTTCAGGCGTTCTGTTTGTCTACTTATGATTTTTCAACTTTATAAACTTCTCTCGCTCATAATTTAATAAGAGACAAGCTTACCAGTCTCAGTGAAATAACTTTTGCATGAGAATATAAAACGTTTATCGCTTGTAATGATTATAGAGCATTCTTTACAGATGGTTCTTATGATAATTATACTTCATGGACCTGTCAAGACCTTATCCAGGCGCTCACATTTTTATTGGATAATATTTATTTAAGATTTGTTACGTATATCTATAAACAAGTAATAGGCATTCAAATGGGTACTAATTGAGCATTCCTTGTTGCAGATCTGTTTTTAAACTGCTATGAATAAGACTTTATGTTATCTCTTTCTACCGAACATCAAGATGATATTATTCCAGCTTTTAATAACACCTCGATATACCTTGATGATTTATTAAACATAGATAATAACCATTTTCCATCACGTGTTAATAAGATCAATCCTAAAGAACTACACCATTATAAAGCGAAAGAAAAGCAAGCAAACTTTCTTGATCTAAATCTTTCCATTGAAAATGGTTACGTAACTACTTAAATAAATGATAAAAGAGATAATTTTAATTTAAATATAGTTAATTTTCCGTTTTAAGACGGCGATTTTCCTCAAACAATATCTTACAGGGTTTATATCTCACAGCTTGTTCGCTTTTTAGGAGCTTGCAACGATGTGAATAAGTTATGGAAGAAGATTTCATGTAAGGATATATTTTTACTCATTTATTCAAGGGTCATGTTTTCAAGTGCATAATAAAGTGTGTATGTAGTTCCATTTAAACTTTTTTACATTGTAACATTGTCGTGCATGTGGATTGAAAATATTTATCATGGCGGATTATAAATATGTTATTCTGAAAATAATCTAACATTGCAAGTGAGAGATTGGTGCAGTCTAGAATCTGGTTAACATCCCAAAGCATTGCTTCCATTTTACTTCACGCAGCAGTAAGGAACTCAAATATGACCAAATCTATAAAAGCTTTCAAAACAGTTATACAAACGGTGGTTTAATTAAAACTGATATTGATACAATTTGGTTTCCACTGAAATTTAATTACAGTTATCATATCTATTTCAATAAGCTGATGACATAAAATCATAGAAATCAACAAGAGCAGTGTATGTAACTGTCACGGCAATCCTGAACAAGAGCCAGTCGGAAACGACTGCACGCTCGACTATTCGAAAAGTCAGAATTATTAAGCACATTGTAACTGGGCTTCATTTAAACTGGGGAGTAATTCAGGAGTTTATGACCACCCCAACAAACACACATGAACAAAAGTTTCTTAATCCAAGTTAGGAAATCAATAAATTACACTTAATTTATTCTTGTAGATTTTTTTAGGGTTTACACAACCCAGCCCATAAACCCCTGATCCCACACCCATCAACCCACTATCCCTGCCCACCTATAGTGGTGTGGCATGGTGTAGTACAGTATGGCATGCTGGTTGCTGTTGTTGGTGGTGGTGGTGTTGTTGCTGTTGTTGGTGTTGTAGTTGTTGTTGTTGTTGGTGGTGTTGTTGGTGGTGGTGGTGGTGGTGTTGGTGTTGTTGTTGGTGAAAGTGTTGTTGCTGTTGTTGGTGGTGGTGTTGTTGTTGGTGATGGTGGTGTTGTTGTTGTTGTTGTTGGTGGTGGTGTTGTTGTTTGTTTTTATGGTGGTGGTGTAGATGTTGTTGTAAGTGGTGGTATTGGTGTTGTTGTTGGTGTTGTTGTTGGAGGTGGTGTTGTTGTTGGTGTTGTTGTTATTAATGGTGGTGTTGTTGTTGGTGGTGGTGGTGATGGAGTTGTTGTTAGTGGTGTTGTTGTTGGTGGTGGTGTTGTTGTTGGTGGCGTTGTTGTTGGTGGTGGTTGTGTTGTTGGTGTTGTTGTTGGTGGTTGTGGTGTTGTTGTTGGTGGTGGAGGTGTTGTTGTTGTTGTTGGTGGTGGTGTTGTTGTTGGTGTTGTTGATGTTGGTGGTGGTGTTGTTGGAGGTGGTCGTGTTGTTGTTGTTGGTGGTGGTGGTGTTGTTGTTGGTGTTGTTGTTATTGTTGTTTGTGTTGGTGTTGTTGTTGTTGGTGGTGTTGATGTTGTTGTTGGTGTTGATGTTGTTGTTGGTGGTGGTGTTGGTGTTGTTGTTGTTGGTGGTGGTGGTGTTGTTGTTGGTGGTGGCGGTGTTGTTGTTGGTGGTGGCGGTGTTGTTGGTGGTGGTGTTGTTGGTGGTGGTGGTGTTGTTGTTGACGGTGTTGTTGGCGGTGTTGTTGTCTATGTTGTTGTTGGTGGTGGTGGTGTTGGTGTTGTTGGTGGTGGTATGTGGTGGTTGGTGGTGGGGGTACAGTACAGTACAGTGGTATGGTAATGGTAATGGTAATGGTAATGGTATGGTATGGTATGGTATGGTATGGTATGGTATGCTATGGTATGGTATGGTATGGTATGGTATGGTATGGTATTGCATGATATGGTATGGTATGGTATGGTATGGTATGGTATGGTATGGTATGTATAGTATAGTATAGTATAGTATAGTATAGTATAGTATAGTATAGTATAGTATAGTATAGTATAGTATAGTATAGTATATAGTATAGTATAGTATAGTATAGTATAGTATAGTATAGTATAGTATAGTATAGTATAGTATAGTATAGTATAGTATAGTATAGTATAGTATAGTATAGTAATAGTATAGTAATAGTATAGTAATAGTAATAGTAATAGTATAGTATAGTATAGTATAGTATAGTATAGTATAGTATAGTATAGTATAGTATAGTATAGTATAGTATAGTATCACATAACTTCCGGTGTGGGAGTGTAATAACACCCGTTATATATTTTCGATATATAACTAGTTATATATCGTGATCGACCGAATAACTATCCTTCCGCGCTGTGAAAAATCAAAACAAAGATGGCGGCTGTTGACATTTCTATCGGCGATTTTGTTTCGATTGACGGGAGTGGTCTAGCCCAAGTTAAAGAGCGTGTGTATAGGGGATTTGGGACTTTTTACATGGTGCGATTATGCGACAGTGACTTTGAAGTCGAAATAGAACAACATCGCTTACAGTTTGTTAGAAATGCCCGTTCAGACCCCGTCCAGCACACGGAGCAGACGACCAAAACCAACCCCGGCTCTCGGTTTAATATAGTAAGCGAAAGTGAAGTAGATGACTTTAATCATCAACAAACAAATAGAAACACTCTTATTAAGACTGCTAATGATCTAAAAATCCTGCAAGCCTTTTTTGACGATCCTGCAATTAATGAGCGCCGCAAACTTCATGAAATTCCCGTCCCCGAACTTTCGTCGCTTCTGTGTCGGTTCATTGTCGGCGTGAAAAAGCAGGACGGCAATGACTATGAGCCTAACTGTCTCAGGGGTATGATTTCGAGTTTTGATAGACAATTACGCCGCCACAACTACGGCCAAAGTATAATAAATGGTGCAGGATTTGCCAAGGTTCGCGACACTCTGTCTATGAAGCAAAACAGTTAAAGGGTGAAGGTAAAGGTAACTTGCCAAAAAAAAGTGATCCCATAACAGATGCCGATATTGAATTATTCTGGCAAAAAGGTCAGCTAGGAGCATCAACACCAGACAGCATCCTTCAGACCATGTGGTTCTACAGGGTGATCCATAATATCTGATACCCTTTTGAAATTTAATAGCGTGTATATCATCAAACATAGGCATACAATTTTCACATAGTAATAATCTAGAGGCTTTAAAGTTTTGTTTGATATATAGCATAGCATACTCATATAAGGATTGCAGTCCGTATATCCGAAATAATATTTATAGCAAATGTTCAATTTCACGTCAATATTCGGTGATTATTACGTCAAGTCTTTTCTTGGAATTGTCTAATTTGGCCGATGTGCACATCTATGAATTTATATTTCTCATTTCTTGTTTAACTGATGATTTTAGCTCTTGCACTGATGTTTATTTAGGGGTGTAAACCATTTCCTTTAAATGTCCCCAAAGAAAAAGTCTAATTCGGCCACATAAAATTTCAAGAAAAGACTTAACGTCATAATCACCCAAATGGACGTCACATTGAACATTTGTTAAAACATTAATTTTAGATATACCGACAGCATTTCTTATCAAGTACTGTGTGTTGTATATCAAACAAAACTTTAAAGCCCCTAGATTATTACTATGTAAAAATTGTATGCCTATGTAGGATGATCTAAACGCCATTTAATTTCAAAAAGGTATCAGATATTGTGGATCACCCTGTACAACACTGTACATTTTGGGCTACGCAGTGTGCAGGAGCATAGAGACATTTGTTGGGGCGATATTGTGCTAGAGTCCGATGAGCAAGGCCACGAATATTAGGCCTTTACAGAGCGCCAAACTAAGACACGAACCGGCATAAATCCGCGAGATACGCGAGCAGTCAAACCAAAGCTATGGGCCAATTTATCCATGAATGATAGATGTCCTATTAAAATCTATAAGCAGTATGCCGAGCGACCTTTTTTTATCGATTTAGATGACTCGTTTAATAATTTCAGTATATAATGAACTCTCATGTTGTATCCTCTATGTATAGTATAGTATAGTATAGTATAGTATAGTATAGTATAGTATAGTATAGTATAGTATAGTATAGTATAGTATAGTATAGTATAGTATAGTATAGTATAGTATAGTATAGTATAGTATAGTATAGTATAGTATAGTATAGTATAGTATAGTATAGTATAGTATAGTATAGTATAGTATAGTATAGTATAGTATAGTATAGTATAGTATAGTATAGTATAGTATAGTATAGTATAGTATAGTATAGTATAGTATAGTATAGAATAATTTAGTCTATGCCCCCACCCACCCCACAATTACTCAACACTTTCAACCAAAGTATGTTAATTACATCTGTTTTAAACCTTTTCTATAGCATTACATATGAAAAACACTAACAATGAAACTTTAACAACTATTTATAAGTCTTAATTCTAATTTCAAGTGAAAAGGGGCAAAAATCAAATATAAAAAAGCAAGGATGAGTTATGGGCCTTTGAAAAAAAACCTGATGTAAGATAAAATAAAGGTATACAAAGTTTCAAACCTTAATTTTTAAGTCTAAAAAGGGCAGTAATTTGAAAAAAATCAAAGAGTTATGGTTCTTGGCATAAATATCATGATGGTGAATAAGTTTCAAAGCTATAGTACAGGAAGTATGAAAGTAACTAGCTTGCACGCAAACTTTAACCTGAAATTCTAAGTCGAAAAAGGGCCATAATTTGATTAAAAATGAAAGAAAGAGTTATGGTTCTTGGCATACATAGTCAGGGTCATGATGGTAAACAAGTGTCTTACGTTTCAAAGCTATAGAACAAGAATTATGAAAGTAACTAGCTTGCACGCAAACTTTAACCTGAAATTCTAAGTCGAAAAAGGGCCATAATTTGAATAAAATGGAAGTTAGAGTTATGGTTCTTGGCATACAAACTTGAAATATGGTGATGAACAAGTGTTGAAAGTTTCAAAGCTGTAGTATAAGTAATATGGAAGTTATGGGTTTGTACAGTAGCTTGCACGCAAACTTTAACCTGAAATTCTAAGTCGAAAAAGGGGCATAATTTGATAAAAATGAAAGTTAGAGTTTTGGTTCTTGGCATACTCACTTGGGATATGATGATGAACAAGTGTTGAAAGTTTCAAAGCTGTAGTGTAAGTAGTATTGAAGTTATGAGTTTGTACAGTAGCTTGCACGCAAACTTTAACCTGAAATTCTAAGTCAAAAAAGGGCAATAATTTGATCAAAATGAAAGTTAGAGTTATGGTTCTTGGCATACACACTCGGGACATGATGATGAACAAGTGTTGAAAGTTTCAAAGCTGTAGTAAGTATAAAAAAATGAAATATGCATATCAGGAATGGCCACATCCAGCATACACAGCCTCCCCACACAGCCAAAAAGTAGAGAGGAAAAGAGAGCATGGTATTACAAAAATCAGTTTCAAACTGGACGCCACAAACAAATAACGGAAGTGAGAACCGGAGGGGTTACCGCCTTGGAACGGTCAGTGGCAAAACAAATTGTATATTTTATTTATACAATATATACTTATTGTATTCAATAAGTAGTAATGAAGTTATGAGTTTGTACAGTAGCTTGCACGCAAACTTTAACCTGAAATTCTAAGTCAAAATAGGGCCATAATTTGATAAAAATGAAAGATAGAGTTATGGTTCTTGGCATACACACTCGGGACATGATGATGAACAAGTGTGCCAAGTTTTAAAGCTTTAGTATAAGTAGTATTGAAGTTATGAGTTTGTACAGTAGCTTGCACGCAAACTTTAACCTGAAATTCTAAGTCAAAAAAGGGCCATAATTTGATCAAAATGAAAGTTAGAGTTATGGTTCTTGGCATACACACTCGGAACAAGATGATGAACAAGTGTGCCAAGTTTAAAAGCTGTAGCTATAGTAGTTTTTAAGATATAAGTAGGTTGCACGTAAACTTTAACCAAAGCGGGACGCCGACGGCGACGCCGACGCCGACGCCGTCGCCCCAAGTGAGTACAATAGCTGGACATATTCTTCGAATAGTCGAGCTAAAAATAAGAACAAATAATTAAAAAATTTATAATATTTTGGACAAGCTGCAGTTAATGTGTTTCATGTTTTTGAAACGTTCGTATCTGTTTTAGTATCACTCCGGTTTGAACTGACAGAGTTTTATTAAGTTTCGAAAATATTGTACCCTTAAACCCCTGTCACCCCAGGGTCGCGTTCTCACGGCGTTCCCACGGCGTTCAAGAACGCCGAGATGCGCGCAGTACGATCGCAAGCATCGCCGCAGCAACGCGTTGGCATCGCCAGTAAACGCAGTGGGATCGCATAGAACGCCTAGCCACGGCGCTCACTTTGAGCATGCACAAAACAAACGCAGTCGCACGGCGTTCTGATAAGAGCGCAGTATGATCGCCGTATGGTCGCCGTAGCAGCGCAGTAAGGTCTCCTACAACGCCACAGGAGCTCCGCGGGCACGCATAGAGCGTCTTTACAGCGCTTTATGGCGCGTCTTCGGCGCTTATACGGACTGTTAATTGTTTCCCTGCGCTCTTTCAACGACTGTACGGAGCTGTCACGGCGATCAATGCGCTCCCAATGCGCTTCTACCGCGTTGTCACGGCGATCATTGCGCTCCCAGTTCGCTTCTACCGCGTTGTCACAGCGATCATTGCGCTCACAATGCACTTCTACCGCGTTGTCAAAGCGAATATTGCGCTCCCAAAGCGCTTCTATTACGTTCATTGACGTTTGTATGACAAAGATAATGTACAAGAATGGCAAATAAACATACATATCGCCATGACTGAAGTAAAGCAGCAAGTCGGGCTATTGCTGACCTACATGCATGTCAAGCAAACATACCAAGATGATTATGATTGTATATGCATATGATTGTAATACGACGAAAGAGGAGAGTCTTTTTGCAGGCATAGGCTAAACTGCTCAAGAACTAACAAGCAAATGATGAAGATTCGTGATACACTTCGTTTTATACGTTATAACGTCATCAACACGCCCTCAGCGCGGCGTGAGCGACGAGAAAGCGCATTGCACGCAGTGGAAACGCCTTTAGAACGCCCTGAAAGCTCAGTGTACGCAGTGAATGCGCCGTAAGGGCGCAGGCAATCGCCTAAAAGAACTCCGTAGGAACGCGATATAACGCCATGTAAACTCCGAAGCAACGCCATCGTCGCAGTGAGGACGCCGTGCAGTCTCCATCTTCACGATAAAAGTAAGATTTTTCTTGCGATCTCACGGCGTTCTGGAAAATTAAACAACGCCGTGGCAACGCAGTGGAAACGCGCTGCAGTGCGACAGGGCCTTTAAGATGCATAAAAAGATAAACAAACTGCTTTAAGAAACACAATTGTCATCAACACATTACTGCTATTTATGAGAAAAACATCGATCAGTATCAAATTACCCAAATGCATAAACTAGTTGTCTACACATTCTAAGACTTGTGTAAGCTTTATTGTGGTTATTCAGTAGTTAATGTGAACCTGACAGTTCTTATTCAGCACGATCAAATCGTTTCAAGCAATTTAATGCAATTTGAAGATAAAAATATGGCCAAACATTCATGTGCAAACAGGAATAATACTAAGTGTAGGATGAAAACGAAAACGGCTTTTGATACATGTATAAAAAAAATCCACAATAAACAAAAAATGCTCAACTAAAAAGGGAAAACATATACACTATTTTTGGAGATTTCAAAAGTTTAACAAGTTAGTAATTTATGAACATGAACTGTTGTTAACAATATCACACTCGTCAACCAGGAGCGCACGGCACAGCCAGGTGCAGAAACGGTAAGTTTTTTCATAATTGACAGTGGTGTAGGAAATTATCATTTTCGCTAGTTTTGATTTACTATTGGAAAGAAAATATCGGCTGATTTTAAAAGCCAAATAAATTCTCATCATATCCGTTGATTTCTGAAGAGGTAGAAGGGATGATAAACATTTTATCGCGATTAAAATACGGAAGTTTGTGATGAAATCTTGAAGTTCTGCGTTTTATAGCAAAATACTCCATAGATCTGCATAGTTGCATAAATCTGTAAGCACTTTTGGAAAATTAAATCATTCTCTTGGCAATTTGTAAAATATTAACACGAACAGACTTTTAACAAATTCGCGAGGGCTTAGTGAATCTGCTCCTGGTCCCCGCCAATAAATTCGCTTTCTGCTCCATGGACCTGCCCATTTCTATACCTCAGCTCTATTCACTAAGCCCTCGCGAATTTATTGGTATTGTTCCCGACGACCATCACCGCAAGTTTTTGAGCATTCTCCATAAAACCATTCTGACCAGGATGCAGCTAAATCCAAGAAAAAAAATTAAAAAAATTGACCACTTACGGCAGATTTTACTTTTTGAATATATTAAGAATACACTTTAAAATCAATTCAACAATACACATTTTCTCAAACTCTTTTAGGCTGTGCTTAATTATTCATAAACAGTAAAGAAAATACATACTGCTGTCTACTTTGACTATTCGCGTAAGGTATGCGCGCTATTTTGAGGCTGAAATACAAGCGCCTATTAAAAATTGTATATCGGCTGAACAAAATAAAAATAAAAAGCAGACAAACATTTAAAAAAAGAAGCTTATAGCATTGAAAAACCAAATGACAGGTACCTGTAGTCAAATACTGTGGTATCATTATATTTAGCGATGGCTTAATTTTCGCGTATTTCGCGCTCGGGTCAGTGCGCGAATTTAAAACCTAAGCTAAAATTCAACCATCTAGTTCCACATCTATACGTATCCGAAACGTGCTAATGTCCGAATATACCTACACATCGTATTGAGTTGCCCGTATCGCTATGTGATATAAATTTGAGGTATTGAATATTTAAAATGTTAAAGGAAATAAAATAATTTTTTATTGTAAAATTTCTTTTGAAAAATTTTAAATGTTACTTCAAAATTCTAACGACAATTTAGTCCGGGCATTTAGGTCAGGTCACGTTTTAGAAAACAGTATCGTTGTCATCTCATTCTGTTTTTTTTTTGACACGTATTTTTGTTATCTACTGGTAACATGTTTGTTTCCATTTGACAATTCCGACAATTTTGAGACGTTCTTGTTTCTTGTTAAATTTTTAAAGGATTCAGACCATTTGGAATATTTCTTTTCGTAAGGCAGTCCAATGTTTTGATAAGAGTGTAGTCGGAAGCAATAGCGTTTGAATGTTTTTGAAAATTTCAATTTTAATTTACAACCCTCTGTTTTGAGTAATTGTTTTACAATCAATTGACACTTTGGAAAATAAAACGGGTACGCAATTTAACATACCGATTATGTTATGAATGGTCCAGAAATAGGCTAATTACTTGTAAATAGTCCAGCAGATGTTCCTACTCGGGCTAGTCAGACAATGGCGAACACTAAATAGTCCCAATTTGTTTTCCTTTTGGGGGCATTAAATGGCTAGTATGGCATGAAAGGAACATGTTAAGTAAATGAGATGCTTTTACTGACACACTGATAGCAAATTTATGTTTGGAAATGCAGTATATGAAAAAAGGCCCTGGTTTTAGGACGGCATATGTAAAACAGTTTTGAAGTTCACACAGAAGTGAAAAAAACAGACCACCAGTTTCAAGGTGTCAAATCTCTGTTAATTGATACATGACCCCTACTTTTCTTGCTGGAAATGGACAGTAGAAACAATTAGCTTTAAAAGCATGTAAGTTAGCCCTTATTAAAATGGTACCAGCTATGATTGCCAGCCTTTTGAAACATGTCATGTTTACTATAGTTTATATAGGGAAGTCTATTTACAGGTCTTACACCAATATGGATCAAACGGGTCCCGTGTCAATTAGCGTCCCCGAATAAACAGCGGTCCGACA